>CABFOW010001423.1:30657-78487 GCA_902141385.1 Timema californicum | reverse complement strand
ATATATATACAAATATATATACATATATATATATATACAAATATATATACATTTATATATATATACATATATATATGTGTTTATATATATATATACATATATATATAAATATATATATGTGTTTATATATATGTATATATATAAACACATATATATACTGTTGAGTACTTTTTAGAATAGCGTTTAGAGGCAGCCAAGATTAAAAAACCCGCCAAAGGAGAACTATTCCAAATAGCTTATGATTTATCAAAATTAAATTGTCCCTACTACACCCATTCATAAAATATTGTCCACCATTATTTAATTTTCTAATTTTATTTTATGATCCAATACAATTACAAATTTCTTTTCAACTCTTATCTTATACAGAATGTTTCAGGAGGAATGGTAAATAATTTGGACGATTGTAATATTGATTATTCTGGGTAGAAAACAATTATATAATCAAGGTTCTAATTTTTATTGACTACGGGGATACAGCTGTTTGAAACTGTTGCGTGAAAATCCATTAGGAGAGATATTGAAAACCGATAAACAACTTGTTTGTAAATTTTGTGTTTTGACACATTCAACAAACAGTTCCAATGCTATCCTCAATGCACTTTGAAGCTCTTGAAATAGTTCATGTTGTTCGAAGGTCGTTTTGGATTTATTTTTTCAAGGTAGCGCTATCCATAATGCGAGCCATCAATTCACATTTTGTTCACCTTTTTATTTCACTTTTCATCAATCTTCACAAACCATAATCTAATATATTGAGCACCGACGACGCCATTACAAACATCTACAGTCCTTCCATTATTAAAACCATAAAAAAACAGGATATCAGATTGTTCATCATGTGTAAAGAGGTGCTGGATTCTTAATAACATTTCTAACACAAGACGGCGTTTGCTAATAATTCCTTCTTAAGCCTATTCAACGCTACCGGTTAAAACGCTAGCAACCGAACCTTTGAATGAAACCCTTGTTATCAAGTTAGAAAATAAGTTTTCGTCTAGATCAGAGTTTAAACTGATACCTCTGGAGGCGTTAAAACCACCTAACGGTAGAAACGCAGATCAAAACTACACCAGTCGTTAACAGACAGTTGTGCCTCAATGTCACAACAAGTCTTTCAGCAGGAATAATAAGTACTCTTCCTCAAGATGGTATCACGTTTTGAAATATTTTCATTCACTAAACCAAGTAGTTCATCAAATCTAACCACAAACATTTTATAGTAAAAAAAAAGAACTTCTCTGGGTAAATTCTGTGATTCATAAACCTAAAATGAATCTCTCCTGTTGAGAGACGACTCGATAATGTTGGGTGAGTCCACCAACGTCTCTTTTAATGAGTTTATTTTTTTGCGAGTTTACGCCAACAAAATAAGACCCTCAATACAGCCGGCCTGTAAAATATCCATTTTTAAACCATTCTGCACAAGTGGAAGCAACAACCGCGGCATTTAAGCCGATAGTGTAGAATCAGTAGCGTTTTATGGTAGCTGTTTAACAGTTGCGTTTTGACAGTCATGTGTAGATTTAAGAGTTTGGTGGCCTAAGCTAGCGACAAAACCGCCGCGTTTTAACCGCTTGTGTAGAATCGGCCTCAGGCCCATTCTATACGAACGTTGAAAGCGAGGCAGTTTTGATGCCGCATAAACGTTAATTGAATCAGTCAACGTGCATCACATGGTCAAATCAATAGCAGCGTTATAATCGACTGGTGTGTTCTAGGAAAAGTTTGCTTGCAGCCTTGACTGATTACCGGTCAACCAGCCTCCCAATTGTTTAAACAAACCAGTAATGCTGCCAACCTTATGGCTGGAATTCACCAGTTTGTATAACATTAGCAACGCCATCTATTTTGAGAGCTGAAAGCTCAACACACCGCCAGAGAGGGTAGGCAGAGCCTTAACGACGTTGACGTTGGCAGCGCTGGTAAAGCTCTACAGATAGTTTTTACCGAAGTTACGACAAGACACCTCACTCACATTATGTTTGTTCAGTGAGAGTCAAGACTTTTATTAATAACCGTATCTTGTAACTTTTGTTTGCAAACAAAGCTCAAAAGCTCATCAAATGGCGTTACTAACATTCTACAATATTGAAAAAAGTATCCGCATACATTCTATGATTTCCAATCATTAAATAAACTGTCCTTTTGAAAGACGTTAAGATAATACTGGATGATTTCCCCAACGTCTTTCTTCTTTTTCTTAATGTTTATAATACCCTTCCAAAATATGAATCACACCAATACATCATATCTGCACGATGTCCATTTTCAGAGGAACACACCATTGAACTCGGCAGTCCTGCTCTTAAAAAGACGCAGTGTATATCTTGTTTAGCGCTTTCATCGCGTTTTCACGGCTTCAAAAACGTAGCGCTTTTAACGTCAATTGTAGATTAATCACATTACAAGGAGGCATCGGCCTCATAAATGTGGTGCTTTCAGCGTCTGTGTAGAATGGGCCTTAGTCATAATTAATTTAGAGACCTGCGCGCTCGTCATCGGATTTAAAGAGAGCTTCGTGCGTATCAGAATTGTACGTACCAGTTTCAAACTTATGTATCTCCACAATCATTGATTATTATACATGTTTATAATGAACTTTTTTTACTCACAATAATCAATACAACTTTAAAAAATAATGAAAAAAATATTATTCCTTCTGAAACATCCTGCATAACACTCCTTTATTATGAACTTTCTTAAAATGTTTCTAGAACGTTATTCAGTATCTCAATTCGTTAAGATCGGAATTATCAGCTTCAGTCGTCAAACTAGTTTGATCAGAAGGACCACATTGAAAATTGAAAACAGTGTTTTGATTTTTTTTTTTAAGTCTTCCATGTTCAGTAAAAAAATTAATTTTAACGAAAAAAAAAGATCTTAGTAAATAAACAAAATTAGTTGTATTTAATCTCAAGAATTTGAGTGTGGTTGTAGGGGACGCGAATTAAGGTCAGTGTTTTTTTATTTATTTTTAGTTTTTATAGTAAAACTTTATTTTGTCAAGATAAAAAAATACTTTAGTAAAAATATAATAATTAAATTTTATAAACATGGTGAAATCAACATTATTTAAAATCTGTCATGAGCATTGCGGCATTAGTTGAGAAACTTTTTAAATGAAGAGAAAAAGTTGTCATCAAATTCTAGGACACCCTTAACAGATATTCACAAAATGTCGAGGTCAGCATGTGAAGAAAATTAAATTGTGTTTCTACTGGAGCGATATTTGATTTATTTTGATCTAACATTGTTTATATAAAATCTTCAAAAACACTTTACCTTTTCACGCGTTCCTTATATCCTCACCTTAATATCTATTTACCCACAAAGATAGTAACATTTTGTTTATTTGCACAAGTGATGTGGGTGTTAGTTTCTAAACATTGTGTAGACGTCACTTTCATAGTTGATGGCAAATTCGTATTGATAATTCGTAATCTCTGGTAGTTTTGTATTTTATAAGACACACATCACACACATATCAATTCTTTTGGAGAATTTATGAAAATTTCTGGTTAGTTAAGGTTAAAGATTTAGTACATCAGTCTCACTTTGCATATTTCTCAAATAGTCCCAATTTACAAATGTCCTAATCCCAAATTGTTTATTTTTACAACGTGTTTAACAATAATAATCGTGCCACATTGTACGTTATTCCTCTTAAAAAGTCTGCAGACTACTTATAATCATGGATCGAGCCACAGGCATCCAATGGATGCAAGTTTGAGATTCTGGGTCTCATCTATAACCCAGTTAATGTAAATGTTGGAATATAAAAAAGTAAAAAAAAGTAAAAGTTTCTCAAAGAAAACATGTTTACACGAAAAAACCAAACGCTCTAATGAATATTTATTAGAATGATGGTTTTTCGTATAATGGATTTTTTTGTTATACCTCGACCTGCTTCATAGACTTTATGCTTGAGGTGGCTCTATAATATTTTCTATTTTTTATTTTACTGGCCTACATTTAAAACAAATCATGGCTAATTTTCAGAAATAGTAGATTGATCAAGTTTCTCTATTAAATTTACTGTAATAAAAATAGGTCACAAAAAAACAACCAAAAACGAATACATTGAGAGAATAGTAAAGGTACTTTTGTTGATTTTTATATTAAATTCAAATATTAATTTTTTATAATTTTATGAATTGAAATATTTTATTTATTCCTTTACAATCAAAATAAAATAGACGAGGATCAGTTTACTAAAAAAAATTATTTATTTATTCAAGGTCGTTTCACGAGGGTAAATAATGTAACCATTTTTGATAAAAATCCATTATTTTATGACGCCGAGTATAATATGTAACTGTCCCACTTGTCTACAATACTTTTATATTACTACTCGGCCTGCGCACTAAAAAAAAGTTTAGTTTAAGTACGTATATAATTTTGAATTAAAATATGTTTTCACAACCTTTAGCAATCTGTCTCTATCGTCTTTTAAATAGTTGACATTGAACACAAACCTATTTCGCGCCCTTCACCCTTCAGGGATCCTGGCAGGATGTAGGACAATGTTGTCATGGCAGATTTGTTGACCGAAACCTTCACTTAGGAGCACGACGAAACGTGTCACGAGCCCATGACGGGGTGTTAAGATTCGTCCCACTACCACGATGAACGCCGCCACGTTGGATCAACTATGAATTCACGCTATATTGATTCTCGTAGGTGTTCAACGTATCCGACACCTCAGCTCAGTTGAAAGAGTGTCTTCTGAACCGAGGGTCCCGGGATAGATTCCCAGCACGGTCAAAAAAATGTATCATCGGTGAAATGGGTGCGTTAACTAAATGTCTGGCTCAAATAGTTTGATTTAGGGTGTGACGTTAAGGTTGGGGTTTGAATTCTGGTTGAATGTAACGAGAGTTTTTTTTTCCCCTTAAATGTTTCACACATATTTGGGTACATTAAGAAAAACAACCTTACTTATCCCTACATTATTACTTCAATTAAAATGTATACTGCCTGGATGGGTAGTCAAATGAATTGGAAAATATAATGTATTTAAATTCTCGTTAATACATTTTATATCGCACTATGTCACCCTCATAATTAAGTTAACGTTTGAAATAGAACGAATGAACGATGCGCGTTAGTTATTAGCTTACATAGGTTTATGCAGTGATACATACCCTTTAAGTTGGCGGTGACAGGGAGTGAAAGAAGGGGTGAAATTGGGGTAGGATGGGTTGAGAATGGAGTGATAAAAGAGGGATGAGGGGGTAAAGTCGATATGACCTTGTTCCTGTTCAATGAATGCGCTTACACACAAAAGAGGCGACGTCTTCTTCATACTTAAATAGTCGTTTGAGATCTTTGAAGATCTGAGATAATGGCTTGCTGTTGATAACTATAAGCTTGTTGTAAAGCTATACTTAGGTTAAACATGTTTAGTGTTTATGAAAATATAAAATTGGTAATTTTTTTATTTAACATACTTTTGAGAAAATAATAATCTTCTAAAAGTATTAGTAATCAGGAATTGTATATTTGCATAGTTTTATCTAGTAAAAAACTAAAATATTCATACCAATATGCTCTTGAACACGTCAAAAAAATGTCTTACAAAGTTAAAATATTAATATAGATCTTTCAAAATATACACTACATTGATTAGTTTTGCCAGAAAATCTGTTATAATAAAAAAGTTTAATTTATTTTGACATTTATAAAAAACCTATTTATTATATTTGATATTTTTGACTAGTAAAAAAAAGATTTTCTTACATGATTAAATATGAACATGAACTGAAAAATACCAAAATATCCAAATAAATGCATAATAAAAAGCTTTTTTTGGTTGTACCATCTTAAAAGATATTTATCTCCTATTCAGTATTGAAGTGAAGTCCATAATATAAATATGAAGTATTATAAATATCCTAACTCTAATGATAACACGTATTTGAGAGGCGTAGAGCTATTTAACATTTTTACTATAAAAACACCCCGTTTTAAGCCTTTCCTGGACTATCAACATTTCAAGAAATATTTAATTTCTACACCAAAACCAGTAAAAAGATAACAAAATGTATTGCTATCATTTATATATTATATTTAAGGACTATTTACTTACTTTCTTACTCTATGACATTAATAACTCGAAAGTTCATTGCCAAAATTACAAAAAAAAAAGTAAGCCATCTATCCCTATCTTAAGCTAGCTCTATCCAGTCCACATCACTATACCCTCTCACTTTCATACCCATTCTAATTTAATCCCCCTATCTGCGTCTAGGTCGTCACAATGATCTCTTCCCATTGGGTCTGCCAGTCCATGCTCTGAACATGGTTCTAGATTCTCACATTCACTCTGCATGTCCTGTCCACCGTAATCTGTGAGATTTGACTTGCCTAACAATGTCTTGTGATGAGCACAGGGTATGTAACTCATCATTATATAGCTTCCTCTACTCGCCAGTGGCCTCGTCCCTTTTTGGATCAAATATCTTCCTTAGCACCTTGTTTCAAACACCCTAAATTTGTTTTCCTCATGTAAGGTACAAGATTACGTTTCGTAACCACAGAGGTCAACCGGTAAAATTATTTCTTACAGTCTTGAGTCTTACATTCCTTGACCACAGGCCCGTTAACTGAATGACGGAGTAAAAGACTTTTTTTTTTTAAAAAAAAGCATGTGCACTTTACAACTTAATTTAACTCATAAATATTTAATTAACTAATATTACAATCTTGCTTTCTCTCTATCTCTCTCCAAAGCATACGTTATTACATAAATTTTGTAGGCCTGCAAAAACATAATTACATTTCTTGGAAACAGTTCTAGAACACAAATCAAGTTATAAACTCACAAGTTTTATTAAAACAAAACAAATGCCAACAAAGGTAGGGTACCAAGCAGTTTTCAAAAAAATATTAACTAATTTCCTTTTACTAACTTCACAAACTGTAAATTATTTCAAACAATAAGGTTACTAGATTAAATTATGCAATAAAAACTGTTATAAAAAAAATGGGAATTCAGTAGCATGTTTAGCTTGTTCATTTTAAGTGTATATAAAGTTTCCATCTATTTATTTAAAATTAAAATAAATAATTGAATCTACTTCGGTGGACAAAGAGACCAAGTGTGAGAGATCAAGAAAGTTTTGTTTGACGGTGACAGATTGTTTCAGGTGTAAGCTTAAGTCAGGTGATATATTTTTCATATAAGCTTTTACAATACAATTACACTCAAATGCGGGTACATTTAATAGATATTTTAACATCCTTCACTATCAACTATTAATGTAATTAAATGCGGATATCTAGGACGAGTAATGAGAAGTGTTGCAATATATAATTCGAGAGTATAAAGGCCAAAGGATGTAACCGTAAAAAGGTAAAATTAACAATATACGAAAAAAAACTGAATAAACAAATGATATTTCTCAATTGTTTTTGATATAAGATTAAAAATAATTAATATAATAGTAGCCTATTTGATGATAGAGTTATTCAAATGGAAAAAAAAGTACTTTCAATCAATAGTAAGCTATTCATAATTTATTACTTAAGTTTGGCTTTTAACTCGCAATGCTTGTTTTAATGGTTATGTTTTCATTAATTAGTGGGTTACGAAATTTGACCTTTTTGTAAAATATTCACAGTAAGTACAACACTAAAGAGAAAATGAGCATTTAAACCATTTATGATAAAGTTAGAGCTATGACAATTGACCAGAAGATTTATTTTATGCTAGAGAACATTAAAATAGCTTAAACTCCATTTTTGAAATTATGATGGTTACACACTTTGGCCTTTGTACCCTCGAATTTTGCTCATCACTTCTGTTTAAAATTTTAGCGTTAAGGATTTGTCCTTAAAATACGTAAGGATTTCTCTCATTCTTTATTGACACCCCTCCCCAATGAAAGTGATCGTAATACATTCCATAGCCCTCTCTCCTTGTATTAAGTATTATTTTACGACATGTAATAAGGAGGGTGATATGAAATTTTAGAATAGTTTAGTCGCAGTAATTAAATTAAATATAAGATAAATTTTATAATTGAATATTTATTTTCTATTTTTTTTTGTCTTACCATAAACACTGATAAAAAAACTGACGGAGTATGGATTCTAACCCACCACCTACTCTCTCGCAATAAAAATTAAGAAAACACTGACCCTACCCTTTTCCCAAAAACCCTAACGTAATTTAAATATGGCCCCTAACATTGGATTCATGTTTTATGGGAAAACTTGCGTTTTTTCCTAACTTTAGATTCATAATTTTAGAATAAATATCTTTGTAAACCTTCCACTTTATTTGTATGGGCCACTATAATGTTTTTATTGAAGTTTTACTGCCAAAAGCCTAAAACTTCAATAGAAGTATGAAACTTGTTAATGAAACAATATCAAAAAATATTGTTTGAGACCTTCCAAAACAAATGGAAGGTCCCTAATTTGGTTTTTCCAAACTAAGAACGGTTAATTTCAATAAGAACAGTATATTACTTTTATAAAATAAAATTATATAAAGGATTAAAGTATGGCATGCTCTACTTTAAATTTAAATTTCAGAATATATTTTTATTCTAAATATAAATATATATTATGTTTCAATTATGATCCACCAAGGAATAAACTCAATTTTGTATGGTTCGAAGCTTTTTATTCACTCTTTGTTAATTTGCCTTTGGCAAATTAAATTTTACACGCCATTTGAAAGTTCGTAGATTTTAATAAAAAATATATTAAATTCTTGTTATAAATGAAGTATTGGTTTTAAAATGATAGTACTGTAGTTGTAATTTCATTTTTAACTTTATAGGGCTCTACCCTAATATCTATTGGTATATTGAAACATGGTTTTATAATCTTCCCAAAATTTTGAGAAAAAGTAATAATAGGAAATATCGGGAATGATTAATATGTTTTGGAAAACAGCCATCATGCTGTTAAGCTCTAATAAAAGGAAATAAGTTTCGTCAACGTTGAAAACATTTTACATATTTCCTCCTATTTAAATGATAGAGTTACAATTCATTTTAAAAAATTCAACCCAAAATGTCTAAGTCAATATAGCTAGTAAATTAATATATTTTAATAACACAAATCCTACCTACCTTGTCATCATTATCCTTACGTTAAGTGTTTAAGGGATGAGGAATCTTATACTTAGATGAAATGTACCCACATTTGCTTGGAGGAAGAGTAAAAACCATTAATGGAAAACTGCTCTCAGTACACCCGACCGGGCTCGAGCCATGATCTTCCCGTCTTCAGCAGTCTAGTAAATTACGATTGTAGCGCCTTAGACTTTGTGGCCACTGAATCGGGTAAGCATACATATTAATCATGCTAGCGTGTTAAGAATAAATAAGATAGTATATAGAAAAAATATACCAGTGATATAGTGGAGAGAGAATGGGAAAATCCATACTCAATACAATCAAACAAGATTCGAACTCCAACCTCCCTTTCAGGGCAAACCAAACTAATTGAATCTGAAATTCAGACCACATGTCCAGTGGTAAGTGTAATTTTGGAACTGGTATCCCATATATGTAAATATAAGCCACTCATAGACCGTGACAAAGAGTAACGGTCTTTTTTTTTTAGATAAAATAGTTTTGTTCCATATAGTAGGGCTACTATAGATTTTTCAAAAGTGAATGAATTAAAAAGTAATCAATTAGATTGATTTAATTTCTTTGTGATATATTGAAAGGTTATTTATATAATTTATTATGTGGGAAAGCTGTCGGTCATCACTACATTAAACTACAATAATTGTTTATATTTTTATTTTAAAATATTTTTATCGAACACCAAAATGATAGTGACATCTTTGAGTTATGTTCACAGTTTCTTGCATACCCCGTAAGGGAACGGTGTGATTATATATGTATGTTTGTGTTAGTGAATTTAGCCTTAGTCCCATAAAACTTAAGTAACAGTGAAATGAATAACCACCCGATACGAACTAGCCCAAAACCAGTTCAGAAGATAAACCTAAAAACACCTCAACAGGTGGAGGGATGTCCTCATGCATGAAGACTTATCTTCACAAACTTATTTAACTTAAAAAAAAATCTACATGGCGTCAGCCCACAAGCGAATCATACCGACCAATAAGCCATCAACTGTTGGCAGATATAATGCCAGTAGTTGTGGATAGAGGTTTTCATGTGGTCAGCACAATGAGCCCTCCACCCGTTTTCTAGCGAGGAGCCGCTACTTCTTTATTCAAGTAGCTCCTCAACTGTCTCCAAGAGGTTGAGTTTGACCCCATTCCAGATCCAATACTTCGCAGATATATATTTGGACACGTCAGAGATTGGAACCGGGACCTCTAGATATGTAGCCAGGAACTCTTGCTTGACCACTAGACCACAAATTTGGTGTATGAAATTCAAAACCTTGAAATAATTATACATATTAGTAGGAGCGCATAGGAGACCAGGGAGTTTAGTATCCTGAAAACCTATTCTAACACCAGCTATATAACTTACAAAACCTCGACTTAGCCACTTCTTCTACTTACAAACGAACAGACTGGTTTTTGAATTGGCTTTCTGTGATGGGAGTGGTGGTTCGGGTGTAACAGGGGGTGGTCCTGTCAAATCTACTTTTGAAATGATCATCTCTTTCACTTTTTACGCTCTGGGACATGTTCATAGGCGCACTTCCATCATGAGCTCAGCTGAAGTTGAAAAACATTTTAAATAAAGTTAATTAGAATGTCCAACTCTATTTATTTATCTAGTTCCGGAAATGGTTCGTGCAGTAGGAACCTTTCAATTAAACCTTTTTGAGGTACTACAATGTATATCATCAAACTGTGACAACAATGTACGAAATAGAATGGGAGGGAATAATATGAGTGGTTCACCCAGCGAAACCTAATTTTATCTACTTATAACATTTCCCCTCTTCCTCTGACAAGTTTACACAATCCAATATACTATTTGCGCCTTCAAAACATTGACTTGCTTTTTAAAATTACTTTTTTCTTGTTTCCTATTTTAGTTAGACATATTCTAACAAGAAAATGTTCAATCTACATCTTTGCTACATAATTACTAGAGGCCATTTTCGTGACCAAGCCAAACAACATATGTTGTTGATTTATTTAAAAAAAACACGATTATAAAGAAACTATTTTAAGATAAAAATAATAATTTTGTGACATTTTAGGAATATCTTTTAGACCTATTTAAGATTGTATGGTTTTAGTTTCAACGTTATATTTTTAAAACTCACCGAATAAAACATAAATTCATTAATAGAGGAAATACTTTCATGGCCTGTCATGACGTCACGGGTAGACAACGTTCTTAAGAAGTAAAAAAGGATTGTGGGTAAAGTACTTGGATTTCCTCTATTAGTGAGCAATAGGAGACAAATAAATGAGTCATTTTTTTTTATCTGATTCGGTATACAGCCTATTCTAGAAACATTACCTTTAGCCAGAATACCGAAGTTCATTTTCGAAAGGTAGTTTGATCAAATTTTCATAATTTACTTCATATGCTTTCAAATTCTTGTTCATAAAACATTATTTTATCCATAATTTCTAAACAAATACTATGGAATCCTTACAAAAACGCAAAAATCCCACTCACTCATCACAGTATTTACACAATCCTTGGCAGAGACGAAAATTTTGAATAGGAAAAATTTTCCAGCAAATTTTCTGCAGTGGTGGCTTCCAGTGGAGGGGTTATAAGGATGAGGAAGGTTGGATTTAGAGGAACTACACCCGCATTTATGTGGATTGAAAGGGGAAAACTACGCTCAGTGTATCAGAAGAGAATCGAACCTAGATACCCCAGTCATCGGCAGTCTAGCCCGTTACGAATGTAGCGCGTTGGCCCGTGCGGTCACTGAAGCAGGTGTTTTTTACTACCACTACTACCTCCCCCCTCAACTAGTTATTATTCACATTATTATTATTATTATTATTATTATTATCTATTTAATTAGTTGAGATCTCACATAAATAATCATTTAAAATTTTCCGTGAAGGTTTCTTTTAGGCCCTTAGCAATATTTGAGATAGAATTTTGCGAAATTTGACCTTACAAGAGGGGAAAGGAAGGGGGGTTCAAAATTTCAAAATTCTTTAACCAACAGTGACATAGATTTGAAATTTTAAAATTGAGTGAGATTTTATAATTTTTTCAAATTTTGTCTCTAAGAGAATAGAAATGGGTAGAAAGTTTTGGGATTCACTTACTCACTCATCAACGTATTTCACCAACTGCAAGGCCTGTAAACTTGAACTTTTTCTTGGAAGGAAGAATGTCAGGCTTCCACCGTGGTTCGGATCCCACGTTAAACTGCAGGTCCTCCATTTCATCTCACAATCACCCTACCATTACACATTAGCGTAAGTGCGTATAACCCGAACGGGTAGTAAGACGCGGTGCTAATAATAATAATAATAATAATAATAATAATATGTCATGAGCATTGAAGCATTAGATGACAGATTTTTTTTAAATGAAGAGAAAAGGTGTTCAAGAACTGTTTAGTTCAACATGTCTAGAAAACTAGCCTCTTTTGTTTCTACTGGAGAACTATTTATTTTGAACAAAAAAAAGTTTTTATATAAAAATTAAAAAAAAATACTGACCTCTTCTCGTGTCTCTTAAATTCCCAACCCAAAGATCCTTCGCTTAAATTTTTAATTTTGAACAAAAATATTTAGTTATAAGAACTTTCCTTGCTTTCTCTTATTCCTTACTAGAAAAGTAGGTATCTGTTGAGTAGACCGAGAATTCCCTCTTTCAGAACTTTACACCCCCCTCATACCACTTTATTTCCTCGCGTTCAAGAAAGGAGCGCAGGGTGGTTGGTTCCCCACAGAGCACTCTCTCTCTCTCTCTCTCTGTCTCTCTAGTTGGTGGTTGTATAAATCGAGTCAAAGTTTCCTTCGTCTACCTCTTCATTCTCTTAGAGCACGTCTTGTGGGGATATTCCTCCTTGCTTCTGAGTTTTACACCTTGTTCCCATCCTCGGGGGGATCCTTAGAGGTTTGGGAAGATCCGTTGGTTTCTGGAGTCACCACGAGTAGCTTGATTGGGTGTCTATATCTAACAAGTGCTCAAGCCAACCAATCATGAGAGTTTATATGGGCGAGGGAGAGTTGGAAAGGAGTGTTAGCTAAAATCTAAAGTTTTTGTATAAAATGTCTTAAACAAAAAAGTATCTGGCCAAAATAAATAAAATACTACTCCAGTATATATACGGTTAGTTTAATTTCATACAACCAGCTTTGGTGGCCACATGGTCTAAGGCGTCATTCTTGCAATGGACTAGACTGCCGATGAGTAGGATATGGTATACTCAATCTGGATTAGAGCCCCGAGGGTTTTTTCATAAATGGTTTTCCACTCTCCTTCTACGCAAATGCTGGTACACTTCCTCTAAATTCAACCTTCCTAATTCCTTATCACACTAGCGTAATTAGTGCATATGCATATAGCTCAAACGGGTAGTGAGACGCGGTGCTAAATATTCAACAAGCGTTGAGATATTTGTAGAATATTAAACTAAATGTATATACGGAAGTCATATTTTACTTATTTTGGTAAAAAAAAATATTAAAAAAAATATAAATACTGCAAAAATACTGGCCTAAGCGTTCGCTTCCTTTAATTTCTCCTGTAGTATAAAACTAGTGCGTATTTACCATCCGGCTTAACCGCATATTTATACAAACGGGATAGGGTCGATTAAATTAGAATTCAAAGTAAAACCTACGCGCACTTGCAAGGAGTTGGAATTGAAGCGTAACATACATTTCATGTTAACTTCAGAAGTATTTATTAGTTTTAGTAAAGGACGTATAAGCGTCACTTGGTCCCACTTTCTAAAATAAGGGCACAATACATAGTGTGTTTTTTCTAGTATTTACGATGTTTAAAAACTAGCAGTAAAGAACAAGACAAGTTGAAAAAGATCTCCCCGTCATCAGCAGGCCAGTTTAGTACGAGATTGCCGCTTTAGTCCATTTGTCCACCGAAGCAGAAAATATTTTTTCTATTTGTATTTTTGCCAATGTGTTTTATTTATTGTTATCACTCATAGCTTATAAGTTTTAACACAACCTGTCTTACTAAACAAGTATTCTCCATTCAAGAGTTCATCAAAAACATGCTCAAGGTTTTTAATATCACTCTCACTAACCCGTGGTCACACGGTATAAGTTGTTGACTACAGATGACAAAAGGTCATGGTTCGAATCTTGACCGGATACACCGAGGGTGGTTTTCACATTTCCACTCGGTGCTAATAAACCTTTTAGAATAAGCTTTAATATCCATGTGTTGATGTTATATAGTAAGACAATATCAATTATTTCCCATACAAGTTGTAACAACATATTCAAAATTCATTTATACCTCTTAATAATCTTTCCTCAGAAAAACAAAAGATTATTTTTATAGTTATATGGAGCACGTCTCAATTTTAGATTTGTAACAAAATTTCCATATCAAATTTAAAGGATTTCTAATTTTTTTTAAAAACTCTTAGCAAACTAACCTTTATATATAAGAAAACAAGCAATAATTATAATTAACCATGGTGAACAATTCCCAGATACACATTATGAACAAAAATGTTAAAACACAATTTACGAAAGATTACAAATTTACAAAGATTATTAACCAATGATAAAGAATCATTTCCTTCTGGAATAACTCTGGAATAACAAGTTTTGTATTCCATTTCAAATAATTCCCATCTAACTATTTGAATAAATATTTTAGGGCAATTGTTGAATTTATTTAGAAAAATCTGTCATTGGTTAACTACCCTTAATTTGAAGGCTAGAATCAGAATACTAACAATTCTAAGGTTTTGAGAATATTACATCTACATATTATTAAGATTAAATTAAATCCAATAGTCCCAGTAAATTCAGAGGAGAAGACCGGCAGACACGGGGACAGACAGTAGAGCAGACAGGCAGACACGGGGACAGACAGCATTATAAGATCCACCTTTTAATGTTTGGGTCAGGGCTGGCACAAGGCCCTCATGAGCTCTGGGCGTGACTTAAAATTACACCTCAACTGTATTCTGTATAATATAACTAAAGCATACCCTCTGCATAACGCAAAATAATAATTAGTGTTTCTCAAAATACCGGGCAAAAATATTAATAACAAAGAGATAAATCAATAAAAATTCTATTTCTCCCCATCTCTCGTTAATCAATGATATTTCAAAAACATTATTCCTACTACCTTCCTTTCTTCTTAATAATTTTGGAAGCTTTTAAGCAAATTTCAAAGTGATTCGTAGACAAAACGACCCCAAAGTTCTAAAACCATAAAGTTTATGTTTCTAAAATATTGTATATTTTTAATATTTAATAATGTAAAAAGATTATTTTTTTTATTTAGAAATAATTATTTGATTTATATATTTTTTAATATTAAAAAACCAAAATATTTTAAATGCACCCCTGGGACCTTTGAGCCTTAGTCGACCGCCTAGGTTTAATGATCAGGCCTAGGTTTGAAGCCACACTACACGAGATTCTTCATAAAATTACGGTCAAAATTGAAAACGAATTCAATAATTTTTGCTAATCAGAAAGTAAAAACAAGTTAAAAGTGTTGGTTTTATAAAATACCAGCATCCACTGGGAACAACATGGAAATATACTTTGTAAGGAGAAAAATTTTACTGGTGAGCCTTTTTCTACAATAACAAATACTATGAAGAGTTCAAATTATAAGCCATTAAATTTTTTTTTAATATAGTTAGAAGTGAAATATTTTTAATTCTGTGTCAGTAAATGAAAAACTAAATTCTTTTCTTAGTTTTTTTATATATAAAATGGGATGTTAACGCTATTTATATTTTTTCCACCAACCCTTCTACATTCCTATCTCCTTGTGACGTCATTTGGAGTCTAGTGGTGTGCCAGGTCAACTTCATTTTGTGTGTCCTATAGAAAGACCACTTCACCTTGATTCTTTTTTATTTCTTTTTTTATATAGAAAAGAGGGTGGTTCGCAACTCTCTTGACAGTGCCCTAGTTTTTAACAGGGTAAAGGATTGACAAACACTTGATCAAGAAATTTCAATACGAGTTTAATACTTGGTCTTTCCTTAATTTATTACAAGTAGACTAAGTATTAATAGCTTTTATTTTAGCTTTATTCATAGACCTTCCAAACGTTGTAAACCCACTTCAGTGACCGCATTGTCTAACACACCACTCTCGCAGTAGACTAGACTGCCGATGACTGGGAGATCGAGGTTCGAATCTCGGGCGGGCGTACTAAGGGTGACTTTTCCTGAATGGTTTACCACGCTTCCTTCACGAAAATTCACGTACACTTCATCTAAATACAACCTTTCTCTTCCATAAAACCATTTACGTAGGTAGAACATGGCCTGAACGGATAGTAAGACGTGTTGGTAAAAAAAATTGTTCTTACTGGATGGCTTCGACCACCTTACTGTCCGCGGTTGGTCACTGAACTCAATGAGGATGATCCCGAAAGGCATGTAGAGTAACTAGGCCTGACTTGTGAAGCTGTAAGAAAATTATGTGCTGGTGCACCACGTAATTTTTACTGATGAAGAAAAATTCCATATATCAGGTAGAGTGAATCGTTCAAATTGCTTGTACTGATGCACCGAAAATCCGCACGTGGACATTGAGGTGAACAAAACCGAGTACTGGAGAAATGGTGTGCGGTGGTGTCACTTTCGATAGAGTAATCGACCCGTTTATTTTTGACACCGCGATCACAGGATACAGTTAGCTGGAAATCCTTATGGACACTGTCAATTCGCTATTGCTTGAACGATTTGGCTTTGACACAATTACCTGGGATTCCTAGAGGACACTGTCCATCCACTTCTGCTTCAACGATATTACTGGCACAATGACCTGGGATTCCTAGAGGACACTGTCCATAAACTACTGCTTCAACTATATAACTGGGTCACAGTGTGGTGTCAACTGGATGCTGCTCAGTCTCGCTATGGTCACACAGCTTGCAAATGGTTGGACGAAACGTTAACAGATCAGAGGATCGGCAGACGGGGACTTGCTAGCCCAATTCCTGGGTATTAGCCTATTAAATTTATATTTTATGAGGGAATCTCAAAGACAAGGTGTACTACCATAGGGGCCACAACATTACAGAACTTATTGTCTCAATAATTGGGGAATTCAACAATATTCTCGCAGACACACGCCGAAGGACTTGGGAAAATGTGACTTTGCGTTTGGAGACGTGCATCGTCCTCGAAGGTCACGTGATGTGGTGGACTATGCAATAGGAAACAGAACCGACTCAATTTGTGTGTTGTGTGTTCTCTACCTTTGTATAGCCTCATGAAATAAATACATTTTCTAATTACATAATACCACTTTGTTAAAATCGTATACATAAATATGAGCCAGCCTGGATATAGTTTGTCAAATACACCGTAGCTATTTCATCTACATTGAAAGAGCAAATAAATATAAGAACAAATTTACATGTTTTTTTTGTTTGTTTTTTTATTTCAATGAGGTAGTTTTAATATCTGATCAAATCTTTTGCAACACTCTGAAACCTAGCTAGGCCCTCGAAGATGTCTTTAAAACAATGGACGAGCGAAAACTTTGTCTAGAGCACGTACGGTATAGTCGCAGGTCAACACAACTTTGTTGAACATATAGGTAGTTTGGAACATAGAGCTACTCGGTTGTCTGGTGTTAAATGATTGTTATTACATTTTTTTTTATAATGTATTACGTTTAACACCATGATTATTAATTGGGTATTCTAAGGAGGAGGTATGATTAAGGAAGTTTATAATAGGCGCAGCCACATTAGTGTGGATATAATATGTTAAAAGCACGGTAATAAACTAAATGTTTAAACCACAGGTCCTGAGGTAGATTTTTAAATCATATTATTCCCACCCCTAATAGATTGCGAGCTTATCACATTAGACCGTGTGACCATTGGTGTGTTTGGAACAGTTATGAAAGACCGGATAGAGTAAGGAAACATATTTTTTAATCCTTGGAAGGATTCAATAGTTACTTAATCTATAAATACATGCTTATCTTATTAGGTCAGTTCAACCTCAGTGGTCTTGGGGTAAAGTGTTGGCCTCATAGTCCGATGTTCTGGTTCAAACCCAACTGGGGGCAATGGACTTTTCTTGAATGATAAAAATAAGCAGCATAGCTTCCTTCCAAGGGGATGTAAAGCCGTCTGTCCCATGTCGATTGTGGCATCTAAAAGAACCCTGAAGACACGAGAAAATTTATTTCCTGGCAAAATTGGTAGGCCTTTCGCCCTCGTTCTTAGAAATTGTGTGCTGATACAATCAGTCAGTTCAGAAAACGCACATTAAATACCTTGAGTAAATAAATACAATATTAGTTCACATTTTTGTTTCAATTGTGTTTCACTACACGTTTGGGCTGTGCGAATATATTATGAATAAGGAAGGTAGAATTTAGAGGAAATTTACCCGCATTTGCGCAAAGAGAGTGTGGAAAACTATTAAGGAAGCAAAGCTCTCTGTTAACCCGTCCGGGATTTTAACCCTGATCATCTCAACATCAGCAGACCAGCAGAGACCACCAAAAATGGTAAGTCGGGGTATTAAATACTAGATAATAATAATACAGAAGTTAAGGTATACCAACCTAGGTTAATTTGGTAGGTAGTATGTGACAAACTTTTATTTATAAATGTCACTTTAAGTATCATATGCCTATGTAATAAAACTATCCATTAGAATGTTATTTCAAGCTCAGATATACTTAAACAAATAAATATAGGCTAACTCTCCTGGGTATGGATGGTGATTTTTTTAATCTGCAAATTTATTTTTAAAATATCAAAGGAAAAGGAAATTGGAAAATATGATTCATTAGCTGTAGCCACCCAATAAAACTTTGAAATTTAATTAGTCTAAATATTAATTTGAATATATTTATTAAGTTTTGACACCTACTGAAATAAAATGACTCTCTAGGTTCATGCTACTAAGACAAAGTTTTTACTAAAGAGCGTATGAGCGAAATTGTGTTTAGCTTATGGCGTAATTTACATACACTGGCATTTACTCGTTTAATTAGCATACATAATTGAAAGGATGTGTGAAAAAAATTAGTGAAATAACTTTTTTTCCCAATGAATAATTTATAAAATAAAGTTGTATTCATAGCTTGGAACAGCCCTGAGCAGCCCATTACATATTTGTATGAAGCCCATGAGCTATTATTCATCTAAAAAAAATGCCAAGAAACTAGAGTTAAAAAAATATTCTTATGGAAGAATATACAATTTCCATAAAATATATCGATAGAATCTGAACTACTAAATTTATCTGACAAAATTTAGATAGTGGATTGGATATTTTTTAATGTGAAATATTGTTAACAGGTTAGGTGAGGTTGGGCAATGTTAGGTTAGATTAGATTATACTAGCAGTGTCTAATCCACCTTGGGATGGAAGATTTTGGTGGTAGCTTGAGGCCCAAAGTGGTGTCCAGTCCATCTATGCCTTGACAAAATGAATGATATGAAACTATTGGATTAATTTAATCGAGCTCTTTTTTTATTGGTGAATCACTTAGTTTCTTTATATTGTCTTCCTCTTTCATGTTATATAAAATGTGATTTTGTTTTATAATAAATTGCTTATACCTACAAATATTTGTACCTTACATAGCGGGCCATTCGTATAACTACATTCTTAAGGGGAAACTTACACCCTTATACAGTATTTTCCCAGGCTTGGTTTTACAGCAATGAAACTCTACCGTGCATTTTTTTAAATACGTTCCGTGTATTACTACCCGTCTGGGCTAATGAGTTAAGTATGAGTAAGGTATAATTTAGAGGAAGTGTACCCAAATTGAAATGAAATGGGGGTTGAAAATCTCTTTATAAAAAAAACTTGATAAACCAGGACCAGATATTATTTAAAAACTCGTAATATATACTAAACAAAATAATATACATCGTTACAAAAACACTATGGGAAAAGGAGTATCACATTTCACCAAAGAGCGTACTATATGAAATAGAGGTACAGAAACATATTGAGAAAAAAGTAGCATCACGATCCACTAAAGGGCATTGCAATCAACTCACAATTTCACAAGATACCCATTTAAAAAAATATATATTTGATTATAGCTGGAAAACTATGTGTTATAAAAATATATCTCAAATAAAAGTTTTTTTACCTTAAATATTCCTATAGTGATGGAATGAAGTCATTTCCTATCCCAAAGAGTTGCATACTTATCAAAATTGTATGGATTCGCTTAGTAAGTAAAGTACCCTCCAAATAATTTTCTCGGATAAATAAGATGTGTCATTTTATTTGTAATGTTAAACAGTATCTATATACGAATTTTAATAAAAAATAGTTAAAGTAGATTTCAAGAAAATAGTTTTTTTTCTGTTTCAGCCTTTAAGTTAACTACCCTTAATTTAGGGTGTAATATATAATTCTAAAAAACCTCATCGAGAAACTTTACGCAAACCCTAAATACCAAGTTTTATCCAGAATTCGTAAAAAGATTTTAGATTATAGGTCGAGATACAGATAGACACACACACACACACACACACACACACACACACAGTGCATTCAAAAAACAACTTTCCGGGTTTCCGCACGTTGACATCTATACAAATCTCGAATTCGATTTTTTCGGCGATCACAATAATATTATTCTTTTTAAAGGGTCGTAAAAAATTAGAAATAAGGACAGATTGATCAACACCATAGGCTATGGAAAAGCTTTATTTTAGCTCTGTATCGGATAAATGTTGTAAAATTTCTCCCCTAATGAATTTTAGAAACATTGCTTTTTGCCACAATAATGACATTTATTTTCAGGATAAATGTCTTATTAATTTTGTATCATTTTCTTCACATTTTTTCAACCTTTTTGTGTAGAAAGCTTTACATTACTCATAATTAATAAAAATATATTATGGAATATAATACCTAATACTAAATGTTGGCTGTTAACACCACACTACTTTTAAAAAATAATATACCTAATATTATAATTACACATCTATTTGGGGAAAAATCAATACATATAATATAAAATATATATATTAACTTGATTAATAATACAGATTTTTCACATTAATATAGTTTACACATAGAACCATTATAACAAAAGCATTATTATTATTATTATTATTATTATCATCACCGTGTCTCACTATCCGTTCAGGTTATATGCACTTACGCTAATGTGTAATGGTAGGGTGACTGTGAGATTGAAATGGAGGACCTACAGTTTAACGTGGAATCCGAACCACAGTGGAGGCCTGGCATTCCTCACATTCACAATTTGTGATTAACACACGTATTGTCAGAGGTGAAGGAAGGGTTTTTTAATCAGATAAATCCGTGCCGGGACAGAGGATTGAACCCCGGGACCCAGCACAGAAGTCCGACACCTTACCCCTAGTCCACCAGGTCACCTCATTATTTAATTAGTGTGTGTGTAATAGTTGAAAGGAGAATGTGTTACTGGCAATATCTACAGTCAAATTGCGACCTTTTTAGAGTATCCTATTTGAGAGAAGATAATGTATAGGGAAGGAGGTTACATAAAAATAAGTTAAATGCTTTTTACTCATCACCAGGCATTTTTAGTTTAGTCACATCTAGCAGATTAAGGTGGGCAGGGCATGCAACGCTAATATAAGAAAGTAAAACTGCGGGGTCAATGCAATGATTGGTAAAACTAAAACTAATATAAGAGAAGAGTCGGAAGACCTAGACGCAGATGGGAAGACATTATAACGGACCTGAAACAGATAAGTGTAATTAGGTGGACTGGATAGAACTAACTCAAGTTATATATAGGTGGCGTACTTTCGTAAGTGCACCAATGATTTTTCAAGCTCATAACGCCATTTAGTAAGTATTTACTACATGGAAGATTTGAGATTGACAACATGAAAACACGTTAATGGCAAGGCTGTTACCCAATAGTAATCAAGCAGTTCCTTCAGAGATAATATTCAAGGAAGTTTTCACGTTTAATCTATTTTGTTCCTCTTTGAAACGGCTACACCTCATAAAATCCCTCTGTTGTGGGTACAGATACCTTATATTATATTTAAATGTTTAAATATATAATTATATGTATATCTTTCTTCACGCTGTTTATTTTGGAGACAAAACTTTTCATGGTTTAGTTCTTCATGCTAAGATGGACTTTTATAACGATTGAATATTTTGCTTAAAAATATTTGTTGGGACTCGACAATTTACTAGAATTGACTTCACTCATCAAAATTACCAACTATATTTGAGGAGTGGGTGAGTATAGAAATAATTTTATATCTACCCAAGTTTACAATGATCAAATATACACCCACAAGGCAAAGCTTAGGCCTCTTCGGTATATTAGTGAAAAATGACGTCAGTCTCGTCTTGTTTGTCAACGTGGGTGAGGTCGGGGTTCCAATCTTGGTCTAATGCTCTGAGAGGTATTTTCCTCCAAGAGTGGGCCTATTCATTTTACCTCCACAAAAGTGCGGCAATATTTACATTGAAATGCTACCTTCGTCATTCCTAATTAATTAGCTTAGTAAAAATGCATATATCTCGGCCAGGTCCAATGCAAAAAGAGTAAAAAGTAAAGACAATTTTTTTAAAAATCGAAGAAAAATGCTAAAAATATTGAATAAAAAGGATTTAACATATTGAAAGGATAAACATAACAATAACGGCAATCCGTTTAATAACGGGAATCCGTTTAATACAGGCAAAAAAGGCCAAAAGGCTAAAAAGTTTAAAAGGGCTAAAAGTAAAGCTGATAAAATAAAAAGGGGATAAAATAAAAAGGGTATTATATGAAAAAGGGTATTAAATGAAAAAGGGTAAAATGTAAAAGGGTAAAAAGTACTAAAAGGTCAAAATAAGATTAAAAAGGAAAAAGCGCAAAAAAAGGTGCATACATTGAAAAATGAGTAAGTGTGATGAATATTGTAAATGGGATAAAAAAAGGGCTTAATGGGGTAAAATGGGTATAAAAAGGGAAAATGATTAAACATGGTAAATAGAGTAAACTTAGTAAAAAGAGTAAACGTGGTAGATGAGATAAAAAAATGCTACAAATATATTTGTTTGTATTTACTTTGTAGCCTTCTTACTCTAAAATGATACCAAATTTGCACTTTATTCTCTAAATATCCTTTTTATCTCTTTAATCATTAAAACGATTCTTATCATTTTTAAATTTATTTTCATTAAAACAATTTTTAACCCTTTTTGCCTTTTTTTTCACACCATTTGATACTTTTTACCTTAAAATATTTACCCCACCAATGCGAGTACTTCAATGTTAGTTATTAATAGTATTATCAATATCATTAATATATTATCAAGGTTGAGACGTGAGTCAAGGTCAGTATAAAATACTGCTCTAGTAGATGCATTTAGTTTTATTTGCTACGTTTAGTATCAGAAGTTTATTTTTAATATTTCATCATGAGAATATTAGGATTTGATTAAAAACCTTTGAAATAAATATTAAAAGTCTTGGCCATATTCAGCGATGCACATAACAAATATTCAATAGATTTTGTATTTACTGGAACATTATTTCATTTTTGCTATAAAAATTACAAAGCGTAATTAAATTAGCTCACGCATCCTTAAATCCCACCTCAACGTTATGTAAATACGTGTGTGTTTGCTAACTATAAATACTTTTTATTTTCTAAAATAAAAATAATAAAAATCCTTTTTCTGCGTTTTACTAACCCTTCATTTAATAAAGGGAGTTGAGTGAGTGTATGGGGATACGGAAATTAAAAATATGAAGGAAATGCACTCGCACTTTCGAGATAAACCATAATCTAAAAACCATTCTCAATATATCTGGCCGGGATTCAAACCCCAACACACCCACAAGACTTGACAGTATGGCGTTGAATACACACGCCCACCGAACCACGTGACAATTTAAAAATATTAATCTACAAAACATAGATAAAAAATAGACACAAATATAAAATTGGTGCAGTTAAAAATGTTTTAAATCAATTTGGCTTAGGCTCCAATAATATCCCTCTCGCGTCGATGGTCGAATAGCTTAAGTCAGGGATGTCAAACACTTTTGATCTTAAGGGCCCCATTAACAACCACAGACAGACAGACACACAGACTCACTCTCTCTCTCTCTTTAATCTTTTAAAAGAAACATTTTTTTCTTTGATATTGAATAGAAACATTTACGTATTTAATCTTAAAACAGAGATATTTACTAAAAGCCAGTAAGATATGTGAAACTAAATAATAAACATTGTTACAAAACACCCCACCAACTAGAATAAATTAAAATAATTGTACAATGTTACAGAAACATTGATTAAAGAGCAGAATCTCTGTCCACCAAAAAGCATACCAATAAATTTAATATTTCAAAGTACTCCGTAAAAGGTATATGTTTGCTCATAACTCACAAAATTATTGGTTTTATAAAGATATATATCAAACTCGAATCTCAAATAGCTGTCGAGATATGTTAAAAAATTGAAAACTTCTGCCCTTGTATATTAGTACCCTCATAATCATTTTAATGAAAAAATGAAAATTGCTATTTTGTTTGTAGTGATAAACTGTGTCTAGATAAAAAAAATCAAATCAAAATCATTTTAGCGGATTTTGATAAATTCAATTTTACCTATTTTTACCCTTCAGTAAACTACGCCTAATTTTAGTTTTAAATATATAATTCCAAATATTCTTCGGGAGATTATTATGAAAAAACTCAATACCAAGTTTTAGCCCAATCCGTAAATTAGTTTCGATTTTAGTCCGAGAGACAAATAGACGTCATCGCTAAAACCACTTTTCTTTTTAACATGTCAAAATCTCGAATTAAATGTGTTTGAGGATCACAACACTTCTTTCTTTGAAGGGTTGAGAGAAAGTAAAAGATAATGGAAGGCCCACATTAAAAAGATATATTTAAAAAAAATGTCACCATCATTAATAAAGTTCATTTTAGAACCTTCATTTTTTTAAATATTTTATTATAGAAAATAATAGAACTCGCCCTTTTGTTTGTTCAAAGAAATTTGACACTTGTTATTTGCAGCCGACTTACCCATCACCAGCCAACCTAACAAAAAGTAAACGACGCCTTTACAACACAACCCGGATTGTTTGCTCGAATAAAATACTAACATTGTTACTATTTATTTGGTGAACTAAATACATAAGGTCCCACTTTTTCTAAAAAACATGACCCTTCTATTTAGTTGGCGTTTCAAAGTTTTTGAAGTGAATGTTTTGAGTTTCACACTATTTGGAGCGTTGTTAACAAGTAGCCCTTTACAAAATCAAATAGAAATACATTTTAATTTGAATAATTCAAACTATGTTTCTGTCGAAACTTGTTTATATTTCACCTAAAAAAACATATTAGAATAAATCACAGAACCCCTTACTATGGTAGACAAACGAGATTGAATTCAATATTTTTTTAATTCTTAGAGTAGAAAACTTATAAAGAAATGATTTATTAGTCAAAATTCACTGAAGTGTGTGACAAACTACCTTCCCTTTTTTTTAGCGCCGCGTTTTACTGTCCATTCGGATTATACGCTTATGTACTAATTACACTAATGGTTTTAGGGATTAGGAAGGTTAAATCTATAAGAAGTGCACCCTGATTTAAATGGAGATAAAGTGTAACACAATTTTGTAAAAAACTACCCTCAGTATACCTGACCAAGATTCGAACCTAGAACTCACCGTCATCGGCAGTCTAGTCTACTGCGAGAGTAGCGCGTTTGACGATCCGGTCTCCAGCCAATGTGCCCAAGTCCAGAGAGCAATATTGTGCCAGTAACAAAGATAAATTTGGCTAGTTTCCTCAAAATTATTATAAATCTCACACTTAATTTACTTGTCCTTTCTAAAATGCTCTGCTTTTTAATATACCAGCTTTAAGTGTTGAAATACCACTTAACCCCTTCCATAAAATCTATTTAGTTAAAAAGTTTTACGATTCTAGAATATTTTCAAACTTTACATTCACTCTTTTCATCCACTCACTCACCCTCGCTCTCTCTCGCTCTCTCTACCTCTTTGTTATTCACAGACACCGTACACTGTACGGTCACATTTATGAATAGAAGAGTCGACCCGCATTGAATGTTGGTTGATTTATAAGCTCTGTGGACACCAAAAAATCATAGATTGAGCCGCAATGAATGTTGGTTGATTTATAAGCTCTGTGGACACCAAAAAATCATAGATTGAGCCGCATTGAATGTTGGTTGATTTATAAGCTCTGCGGACACCACAAAGTCATAAATTGGGCCGCAAGTTTGACATGCCTGGTTTAAGACGTCACTCTCGCAATGGACTGGACTCACTGTGATGGCGAGACTGGTTTCGAATCCCTATCGGTTGAACTGAGGATATCTGTTTTCAAATGATTTTCCCCACTTTCTTTCCATAAAAATGCGGACAAATTTAATACAAATTCTACCTTCATGTCTAACACATTAGTGTAATTAATACATGTGCGTGTGTACCAAACTGACATTGAGAAGATGCTAGAAAAAAAAATTCAGGCCTACTATTTTATAGGCCAAGGAGGGGTATAATTATGTACCAGTAGTTCTGAGAACATTAGACCCCACTCCCTCTATTACAAAATGGCTAGTACATCATCTTAAGAATAATAAAGATGATTCTTATAACTATTAGTTTTTTTGGCACTGCATTATATGTTCTATGATTTAGGGATGATTAAAGTTTAATTTAGAAGAATTGTACTCGTATTCGCGTGAAGGTATAAAGGAAAATTATTTTGGAAACTACCTTCAGTATACCCGACAGTGATTCGAACCTAGGTCGGCCTGCCACAGGGGAGTGAAGCCTTAGATCTTGCGACCATAAAAATAAGCTACTGCAGTCTTAACATTTATATTCGGAATTCAACTTCAAACATTTTCTATGATAATTTTTACTTGGATTTCAGGTTTATTGTTTTATTTTGTGATCAAAGAATACAGAAACAAATTAGTACTTTATTCAATAGTAAATTATACATTGGAAACAAACTTATTTGAACTTCCGTAGTTCGATATCGTCTTTGACTCGAATTTTTCGCCCGGTCTCTTGAATTTTGTATTATTATTATTATTATTATTATTATTATTATTATTATTAGCAGCGCATCTTACTACCCGTTCGGGTTGTACGCACTTACGCTAATTTGTAATGGTAGGGTGATTGTTATATGAAATGGAGGCCCTACAGTTTAACGTGGAATCCGAACCACGGTGGAGGCCTGGCATTCCACACATTCACAAGTTGTGATTAATACATGTATTGACAGAGGTGAAGGAAGGGTTTGGTAATCAGATAAATCTGTGCCGGGACCGAGGATTGAACCCCGCACCCCCAGCACAGAAGACCGACACCTTACCCCTAGACCACCAGGCCACCAATTTTGTATTAAAGCACTGTCAAAAAATCGTGGAAGATTTGAATTTTGTTTTGGTAAATTCGAAATTTTTCGTAAGTTGTAATGTACTATGTAGTATTGTTTTCCTATTTATAGTTGCGGCACCATGTTGTTTTATTTTTTGAAATAGTGGAGGTGAAGTTCGAATGCAGTCAGTACCCTTCTTCACGCCCCTCCCCCACTCACCCGTACATCTTTGCTTACAGATACAGTTCTGTACTCCGTTATTCAAGGTCAAAACTCTCGAGTGGTTACGTGCGCTGTTCTTAGTGATTCGGTCGTAGCGATATTCTTGTGACGAGTTGAGTTTATTGTTTTGTTGTTCAGTTTTATTTTAGTTTTAATTTTTTTAGTACATACTATATGGTGGTGTTCGTGTATGTATGTGTGTGTATGTATGTGTTTATCGTGATGTCACTGTCCAAGCCACAGTCCTATAATAATAATAATAATAATAATAATATTTAGCACCACGTCTTACTACCCTTTCGGGTTATACGCTTTAAGTACTAATTACGCTAATGGATTAGGAATTGGGAAGGTTGAATTAGAGGAAGTGAACTCGCATTTGCGTGGAGGGAGAGTGGAAAACCATTTAGGAAAAACCACCCCCAGTTCACCCGACCGAGATTCGAACCTTGATCTCCCGTCCTCAGCAGTCGAGCTCAACACGACAAGCGCGTTAACCAACTACGCCACCGAGGTGGGTCACAGTTCTATAAATCGTTAATTTTGTCCGAAAAATTAGCGGTGATTAGGAAGTGGAAAAGGGAGTTCTTTTTAAGAAACTGATTTATTTCGAATTTTTTCCTGGTCCCATAAAGTTCGAATTATCCAGGTTCCACTGTATTAATAGAGAATAGCCATTGTTTACGCCGTGTGAGATGTCAGCCTTGCAAAAAATGACATATTCTAAAAAAAATATGCACTCTAAGTCCTTGATTGGTTGCTTGAGCTTCATCTTTTAAATTTAAATCACTTGGATGTGCTTTTAAACGAAAAACCATTTGAGAGGCTGTCATATTGAAACGATTAGTAAGATTTAAAAATCACGTCCCTACCTTATTCGGCCCAGGTTCAAAGAATTTCACTTTCAAATTTCGTTAAAATTAGTCCAAGAATTTTGTAGCTATCGTTGAACACATATCTGAATAGACAGACCGGTGAAAGGCCAAATGGTTGTAGTGTATGGAACATGAGGAAAGATCAATGTTTTTATAGTAAAACTTTTTTTTTGTCAAAATAAATCAAATATCACTCCAGTATAAACATAAAAGTTGTATCTCTTCACATGGTAATATCAACAGTTCTTGAATATCTCATGAGCACAGAAGCCTTATATGGCAAACTTTTAAAAAGAAGAGAAAATATTGTCATTAAATGCTAAAATATAACCTTGAAAGATATTCAAGAACGTTTATGTCACCATGTGAAGAAGATTAAACTAAGCCTATACAGGAGAATTATTTGATTTCTTTTAACCAAAAATAAGTTTTGATATAAAATCCACAAAAACACTATCATTTAACCATGGCCCCTATAATCCCACCTTAAAACAGAATCTGTAAATTATTATTGATAATACTTTCAAGATGGGGAGTTTTTTGCCACCATTCCATCGATACAGCCCTGATGGCGCAGACTAGTACTACTTTCTTCTTACCTTTTACTGGGATGCTATGACCGGTCCGTGGTGTCTCAAATTGTCTCCCTACTTGAGGATTCCGACGAGGAACCTCAAACAAGTGCTAGTGTAAGACAAGTTCTTATTCCACTCACTAATTAGCACGCCACCCTTTCCTGCGACAGAGTGGTTAGCCAGACAATCCTATTTTCATAGGCAGGACCTTATCTTTAAGCTACAAAAGTTACTGGATCTACTTTCACGTATTCATATGTCAAGTCATGTGATATGCAACTATCACTTTTGATAAAAAATGATAAATAAAGTAACACTCTTAATATAGCTAAATGTTAGAGAATTTGACCACAAAAGTAGGCATTTTACAAAAGGTCATTCATATTAAAATTGGATTGTACAGGTATCTGAAACCAAAAAGGTTGGCACCATAGAGATTTTTCTCAGAGAATTGGGGCTGGGTCTAGGAGCGCACCGGCGGGAAAGTTTTTAAGAGGTGATATCCACCCTCTTCACCCCCTTCCCCTACCCTCCTCTATCCCTGTTGAAATGTTAAAATAACATTCCTAGAGACATTACAGTTACCTCAGATAAATAGACTACATAATTTAGTGAAGCAACCACACTGTCTAGAACTCAAGCTGCAAATGTATTAGGATGAAAACTGTACTATGTTTGTTGAGAACATTTATTTATTCACTGAATGTAAGAGATACTAGGAGAGTGGAAGCCATGGGAATGAAGTTTGTAAGGAACATGTTAGCTGTCACTAGGAGAAAGAAAATTAGGAAATAAGTTAACTGGGAAAATAGTTGGCGCATGGTGAGTTAATGAGTTAGTAGAGGAAGCATGGCTGAGTTGGTGTGTGGGCATGTAATGAGGACAGAAAAGAAGAATAACAAACAGAATGATGGAGATGAAGTATGTAGAAAAATTACCGCAAAGAAGATTGAGAAAGAGGTGGTAAACATAAGTAACATTTAGTGTGCACGCGATAGAAGAAGAATGAAAGCGATTAAAGGAGGAAGTATGTTGGAAGGGGAAGGAAGGAAGTATGTTGGAAGGAAAAAGAAGGAAGTATGTTGGAAGGAAAAAGAAGGAAATATGTAGGAAGGAAAAAGAAGGAAATATGTAGGAAGGAAAAAGAAGGAAGTATGTAGGAAGGAAAAAGAAGGAAGTATGTAGAAAGGAGAAAGAAGGAAGTATGTAGAAAGGAGAAAGAAGGAAGTATGTTGAAAGGAAAAAGAAGGAAATATGTAGGAAGGAAAAAGAAGGAAGTATGTAGGAAGGAAAAAGAAGGAAGTATGTAGGAAGGAAAAAGAAGGAAGTATGTAGAAAGGAGAAAGAAGGAAGTATGTAGAAAGGAGAAAGAAGGAAGTATGTAGAAAGGAGAAAGAAGGAAGTATGTAGAAAGGAAAAAGAAGGAAGTATTTAGGAAGGAAAAAGAAGGAAGTATGTTGGAAGGAAAAATAAGGAAGTATGTTGGAAGGAGAAAGAAGGAAGTATGTTGGAAGGAGAAAGAAGGAAGTATGTTGGAAGGAGAAAGAAGGAAGTATGTTGGAAGGAGAAAGAAGGAAGTATGTTGGAAGGAGAAAGAAGGAAGTATGTTGGAAGGAGAAAGAAGGAAGTATGTTGGAAGGAGAAAGAAGGAAGTATGTTGGAAGGAGAAAGAAGGAAGTATGTTGGAAGGAGAAAGAAGGAAGTATGTTGGAAGGAGAAAGAAGGAAGTATGTTGGAAGGAGAAAGAAGGAAGTATGTTGGAAGGAGAAAGAAGGAAGTATGTTGGAAGGAGAAAGAAGGAAGTATGTTGGAAGGAGAAAGAAGGAAGTATGTTGGAAGGAGAAAGAAGGAAGTATGTTGGAAGGAGAAAGAAGGAAGTATGTTGGAAGGAGAAAGAAGGAAGTATGTTGGAAGGAGAAAGAAGGAAGTATGTTGGAAGGAGAAAGAAGGAAGTATGTTGGAAGGAGAAAGAAGGAAGTATGTTGGAAGGAGAAAGAAGGAAGTATGTTGGAAGGAGAAAGAAGGAAGTATGTTGGAAGGAGAAAGAAGGAAGTATGTTGGAAGGAGAAAGAAGGAAGTATGTTGGAAGGAGAAAGAAGGAAGTATGTTGGAAGGAGAAAGAAGGAAGTATGTTGGAAGGAGAAAGAAGGAAGTATGTTGGAAGGAGAAAGAAGGAAGTATGTTGGAAGGAGAAAGAAGGAAGTATGTTGGAAGGAGAAAGAAGGAAGTATGTTGGAAGGAGAAAGAAGGAAGTATGTTGGAAGGAGAAAGAAGGAAGTATGTTGGAAGGAGAAAGAAGGAAGTATGTTGGAAGGAGAAAGAAGGAAGTATGTTGAAAGGGGAGGGGAGAGGCATTTACCAAACAGATCCGGACACAGGCCGGAAACATATTATGATGATCATGATGATGAATGTTTATTATAAGGGGTGTGCGAAATTCGATGTGAAGTTGAAATGAAACCAAGTCATAGCCGAATTCAGAAATTAGGTTTTCGTGACTGTCACAGAACAATACTTTTAATTACTAAACAATACGCCACCCTCTTCCTTGATCGATTGGTCTAAAATGAGTCACTCACACAATATAGGCCTACTGGACTGCCGATGACTGGTAGATCGGGGTTCGAATACCAGTTGGGTGCACCGAGGGTGCGTTTTTTCAAAATAATTTTCCCCTCTCTCCCCACGCAAAATTTCGATTCATTCTCCATCTTCTTCATAACACATTAGCGTAATTATTACATATGACCCGTCTAGGTGGCGTAGTTAGGTAAAGTGATAGTTTCGTGTTGAGCTAGTCTACCGAGGATTGGGAGATTGAGGTTCAAATCTCGCTCTGGTGAACTGGGGGTAGTTTTTTCTAAATGTGTTTCTACTCTCCCTCCACGCAAATGCGGGTTCACTTCCTCTTTACTCTTCGTTCCCAATTCTTATCCCATTATAATAATTAATTCTTAAGCGTAAAATCAGAAAGGGTAGTAAGAAGTGGTGCTAAAAATAAAATAAATATATTACATACATGATGTATTCTTTACAACGCCTTACCACTATTAGGTCGTAGCCTAATATATCTTATCTATAGCTGTATTCTGGTAAGAAGGATCTTCTAAAATATACAAAGATGTTTTGTGGTTAACATTGATATCATTTTATTATATAATTAGTATTATTCCAGTTATACTATCTACCATAAAGAGTGTTTTAATTTTAAATAATATGACGTATGATATGAACATTATTAAGTAACTATATTACATTTCAGAAGAAACAAAAAATAATTTATATATAAATCTGGCTGTACAGTCGGCTCATCTTTTAATATAACCGTAATATTGAATCTATGTAAAACAAAACGTACAGACAGACACGGAACATAAAAAAAAACTTCTCTCTTTAGTACACTTCTTCACAAAGTGTTTTTTGTTCCTTTTTTTTACATTCAGACAGTTATTCACTTCATACGATGACATTGACAGGAAAAAAAAAACTAATATAAAACGTATTCAAAAAGAATTGGTAATCAATGAGTTTCTCTCACTTTTCTTTTCTTTTTTGCTTACAGAGAACATTAAAGTGGGAGGCTTGACGTCTTCAAGAAAGCAGTCACCCAGGAGTGCACAGCTTCTCGTTCCTCACTCGAGAGTCCTCTAGTATTCTTTCGGCAGACGCCTTTCGATCGATGTCTGGTAACTCAATCGATCCTTTCCGATTTGCCTACCATAGAAACGTCTCGAGACATTCTTCAAAAAACATGTTGTACACCCTTCTTTTCAAAGTATATGTGATATAATGGGAAACTAATAAATATTTTAAGAAAATAATCACTTAAAACACATTCAATGACGAGAAAGAATTATTAATTGATTAATCTTAATAGAAAATTAATACGCAACGCACATTTAATAAAATAACATCAGCAATGAAATTAGTTACTTTAATCACGTGCGTTTGATAATTTTCCACTCAAACTATACTTTTATTTGAGAACTATACACACTGTTATTTAGTTTGGTTAATTAGATATTCACCATCACAATTTACTCAGACGCAGATAACTCGTTAATTGTTACATTTAATTTTACTTTAATTAATGAACAATACAGTGTTAATATAAAGGTAATAAAATGCGGTAGCCAAACTACTATTATCCAACAAAATATTAAAAAATCAAAACATTACTATATCTACTATAATCACCACTTTATATTGTCTATTTGGTTTTTATCAAAAGACAAATCTGCCTACATAAACTTGTAAATAAACCGAAATACCAAAACTGATTTTGAAGTGGTTTATACAATTGGTCCTAGTAATGTTATTTCTTCCCAATTTTGTTGAATAAACATATTTCAACATTAATACTATTTTTAAATAAAAAGTGTTTCCCTCTTCAAAATTGTATCTGTTGAATGGGCCTAACAAGAGAGATGCATGTGACGTCTGCATAACATCCCCTTCATGATTGGCATCGCAATAATTATGCAACTGTTATTCTAATCGTAGTGATTAGTTGTTGCGCGATACATTGGTAAATGACGTCATGCAATTATTAATTTTCCTGCGTTAAGCAAATAAGCTTATAGTGTAAAGTGATATGAAATAAGCATTAATCTTTTAATCCCCTAATAATGACTTCAACATATTGTTAAAAATCATTAGGTGATTAACCTTACGATTCCATCGAACTTCTAACTATCGACAATGACGTAATATTGTTGTTAAATTCATTGTTGGTGTTAGTTTTACTATCAAGTCTTCATACTTTTCGGATAGACAGGAAGAATAGCGTAATATAAACAATGAACGTCTAGTGAGCGACAGTAGTAGTGACGTAATTTCAGCCATGAACTATGAGTGTTCGATGGTGTCAGTGATGTCATAAGCCACGTGGTCGCCAATAGCAATGACGTCATTTCAAACTGAGCTTATCGTTTAACCGATAGTGACAGTGACGTCACATGGAGACGACGACAGAGGCCGCCTCGGTCAGCATCAACACAAGTCTGGATACCTGCATGCACCGATATCAGGATTTTATCATACCTGTTGGAGGTAAGAGGAAACACTTTTAATTAACACTCTAGGAGTAAAACTGAATTGAGCTTGACTACCGTGGATGGGGAGATCAAGGTTCGAATCTCGGTCAGGTGAACTGGGAGGTGGTTTTCCCTAAATGGTTTTCTACTCTCCCTCCAAGCAAATGTGGGTTCACTTCCTCTAAATACAACCATCCCATTTCTTAATCCATTAGCGTGATTAATACTTAAATGTACTACCCGAGCTGGTAGTAAGACGCGAGCTAAAAAAAAAGAAGACAAACAGGCTAATGGATTAAAAAAATTGATCTTCCATAATCTTTAACTAGGATATGATAAATATTTTTTTAAATTATTATTATTATGGGGGGGAAAAGAACGGAAAGTTAAATTTTCCTTTTATAGTTTTTATAAAAAAAATTTATTTATTTTTTTCAAAATAAAATATTGATTCAGTAGATACGATTAGCTATTATCTGCTCATGGCAAGTTCAAAACTTATTGAATATTTTGCATACGTGTTGTGGCCTTTGAGCAGGACTTATCCTCTTAATTTAAAAATTATATGTTGAATTTTCACCATACCCATAAAAATATCAAGAATTACTCGGTTTTATAAATGTATAAAACTAAACTAATTGGGTCCGTAAAAGTGTTTTCTATCAATACAAAAAAAGCCGTAAAACTTTAATAAGCATGGCTCTCGTGACTTTCGAACCCCCCTTAACAACTCAATACAACGTACAGGTTAACTTGTTTGGAAAAAGTGAACATACATTGGCGTGGAGAGAGTATGGGAGAACCACAGCAGTAGATCACACGTGAAAAACCACTTAGAGTGTATTCGGCAAACACCCACCAATGTATTAATTCTAACAAATAGGCTTTAATACATTGAAACATTTTATGACCAAAAGGGTAGTAAATCCATACAAGTGGTTGAGTGGTCAACGAGTTCGATTCGCATCATTGACGGGGAGGTTGGTGCTCAATTATCGACCGGGTGTTACTTTATCGTTATCTTACAGGTAGAGAAAATATAGTGATCGTCAAAAAGAATCAAATTCAAGATTTTGATGAATATTGACGTTTCATGACCCCCCGAATCCAAGAAAGTGGTTTTTGACTTTCTGCCTGTGTCTCTACTTCCAACTAGAGCCTAAATTATTTTACCGATCGGGCTAAAACTTGGTATTTAGGGTTTCCATAGGACTGCCCCGAGGTTTTTTTTTTGAATTGGTTATCTAACCCTAAAATTGAGGGTAGTTTACTGAAGGGCAAAAAAAGAAAAAGTCGATTTTCTCAAAATCGGATTTAACGATTTTGAATAAATTTCATTTCTAAACATTTATAAATATTTCAAACGAAATGGCTTCTCTCAATATTTCGGCAAAATGACTTTAAAGGCTCCGGTCTGAAGCGTAAATTATCTTTTTTCTATAATATCTCCTAAACTATTTGAGATATGAAATTACCTATCGTTACAATTATGTTGGACTTCTTATGATACAAATATTTTATTAGAAGCATAATTTTATAAAACCAATAACTTTCAAGCTATACGTAAATATATATTTTTAACTTTTCGAACACAAAAGGTAAAAGTATTGTGATCGCAAAGGAAAATCTAACCTGAAATGTTGATGGATGTCGACGTCTCAAGACCCCCCAAACCTTAAAAAATGAACTTTGCAATGACGTCTGTCTGTGTCTGTTTAAACATAAAATTAAGAGTAGTTTAAGAAATGGCGAAAAGAGAAAACAACCGATTTACTTAAAATCGACTAACGATTTTGACTAAAATTCGTATCTAGGTTTTGATTAAGATTATAAATTGGCCATTCTCATTTTACCATGAAAATGAATTTTATGGTAGTTTACAGAAGCAGAAACTTACGTATCTCCGCAACTATTTGAGATACTAAATAACTTATCATTGCAAAATTGTAGTACTATTTAAAATAAAAAACTTTTATATGAAATATATATTTTTATAAATCCAACAGTTTATGATATTTGGGCAAATATATTAATACATTTTTGTGAGCTTTAGTTGTAAAGAGATACTACTTAAGTTTTAACGCAATAATTATCCAATGCCATAAAGTAATTAACTCTAAGTCTCTAAAGTTTATGGTGTTTTTCCTTAAACCTCTTAGGAGAAATGTTTGTACAACAATGACCTATATCCATTTTAGACTCAATATTAAGTATTTACATTTTTTATTGGTCAAAATTTATAAAAGAGGAATTTAATAGTAATGCGAGGGCATGAAGATTTGCAATACTTAATAAAATGTCGAAAATTTTAACCGTAAGTTGAAATTTTAATACGAAGTGTTGACCATGGTGGACCCAAAATTGATAAAAAAAATGTATTGGTCCAAACAAACAAATGAGGACATTAATTATTTAAAAACAAAATTATAAAATTTAAAACCAGGACTGAAAAAAAAACCGTTTAACATAAGTATAGTGCAATATATGCTTGGGTTTTCTAGTGTATTTCATTTCGTTCCACATATATTACAAGTTTTGAGTAAATATCTCCATTTTCAAACGAGCGAGAAATTCCGTGCGGAGTTCCGTACCATTTATATTTATCCAGTTACAATAAGTATTTTCTACCATTATAAACAGACCCAGACACTGGGGTAATCACTATAAAACATCTCCCAGAGGAACATCGCAACTTACAAGCTACATTGTGTCAATGCAAGATAGTAGCGTAAGACCCACATTTTATTTTTATTTTGTGAGGAAATTGAAATTGTTAGTAGTAGATATTGAAAGGGAGCATATATAGCATGTTTTATGGACTATCTTTCAATATTCATATTTCATTTCATCATATTTTCATGGTGAAAGGGGACAAGGAGATTTGAAAAAATATTACAAGAATATCAATGAAAATCAGAATGACTAAGAATGGGGGGGAGGGGGTAAAAAAACCGAGCTATATTGAACAGAATGCCAAAATGTACTTCTTTGTGAATTCATTTGAAATAAATATAATTAATCTTACTTCGCGTTTTATTATCCGTCTAGGCTCGCCGAATATTTACAATATTGCTGATTCGTCACCGTATTTACTTTTACGTCGTTTTTAATTAATCATATCTTCAATTTATAAAAAAAGTTTTTAATACGTAGTTATTTATTAAAATCTCCCTAATTTTTCACGCCGATTTAATTCATACACAGTTTAGTTTTTGCGTATTGTTTTAACCAAGCACTGAATTTTAATACAATCAGAGTAACAAATTATTTAATTATAGCACTGCGTCTTATTAACCGTTCGGGTTATACGCTTAAGTACTAATTATGCTAATGGGTTAGAAATTAGGAAGGTTGAATTTAGAGGAAGTGAACCCACATGTGTGTGGAGGGAGAGTGGAAATTAATTTAGGAACTACCACCCCAGTTCACCCAGCCGAGATTCAAAACTCTAACTCCCTACCCTCAGCAGTCTAGTTCAACACAAAACAAGAGTGGTTGCTTACTACGCCACCAAGGCAGGTTCAGAGAAACAGCATTACTTTCCAACAACCTTTCAATGTAATGTATTTGACAAGGCACAACTTTAAACACCGAATAGTAGTAATAAAAGAAATATATAGTACTTATAAGGGTAAGAATGAAGATGATAAAATTTGAAGGTATCCTATACCCGCATTTGCAGTAAAGCGAGATTGGCAATCAATTTAGGGAGGGAAACTATTTCAATACAACTGGCATGATTTCAAACCCCAACCTCCCCATTATAAGCAAATCAGAATAGACAAGACTGGTACCTTGGTCCTCGTGCCCATTGGTGTGGGTATTTTAATTTTAAAACTTTAAAAAAGTTTAAATTCTGTTAATTTCTCCTTCAATTTTTAAGAAAGGTTTGTCGAAGTTTCACAATTGGTTTGGGTAACTAAACCTGCACGTATAAACTGGTATTTGTACAATTCGTCGGGATTGAAAGGTAGCCACTTATTGGCTCAGACCGCGTGGTATGCTATACCACCACACATGACTGCTAAATAGTTTGCATAGCTACGCCCAAGGCCGAATTTAGAGAAAGCCTTAAGTCCTTAAATTGTTTGACTGTTGCAAAGGAGTGAAGGGGGAGGTGTTATGTCTTTATAAGAGATGTTCAAATGGTTTGATCTACTAAATTAATTTTACTTGTTTGTTCTCTTCCTGATAAAATCAATTATTCGTTACATACTTAGTTAATTATGTTTGCTCCCATTAATATATGGGCTGGTATTTTTTTAGCTATTAAAGATTTAACCACGCCACACGTTATATTGGCAGCAGTGCTACCCACATTTATTGGTTTTACATCGTAACATTAAGCAAGTCTCCTCCTTTCCAGAATCTTAATTACTGTGAATAGCTAACTATGCATGTATTAATTAGTAATTATTATATTCCACACATGTAACGCAAATAAATTAACTCTGAAATAAATCTACTTTATTTATAAAAAGCTGAGTCAAAAATCTTATATAATATAAGGGTCCCAATCCTGATTTAAAATATTTAATATTATCTCCGGGTAGACAAAAAATATATATATTTGATAAAATATTATTCCTTTGGCATATTTCAGTTATAAAAGTGAATTTATTTTTTCCTCGAAGCTGTTATGACTATTTATAACTTTGTGGGACCATAGTTAGATACCATACTATATTTAATGTTACCATAACGGACACAATATAACTAATGGTAAAAGGTTTTGATAAATACTTTGAAAAAGATTAGTTTAATAAGATTTACGTTGGTAATAATTTTCTAATAAATTTAATATTTTTTTTGTCAACTCTGTTTTTTTACTAAATCAATTCTGGAAATTCAAACAATAAAACTAGCCATGTCAAAGGTAAGTATCAAAACAATATCAGAGTGAGAAGGTTAAAATAATTGGAAAGCAAGAAGAAACATTGTATTTGGTTTACGAGCTTCAAAACACTTTACATGCATGATATCTCTGCTTTTTTAAGGTTTGAATGTAAATATCTTTAAGTAAAAAAATCTTGTAATTCTGTATTGTTTTTTAGAATGTCTGTCTGTTGGAACTTCATAACCGATTGCAGTACATGTATTTATATTAATTAGGATGTCTGCTAAGAGAGGATTTAGCATAGGCCTACATACAATCAGGGTTTGAGTTTTCGTTAAAGATACGGCCGGATTTATTAATATCTGTAAATTTAGGATTTATGGAACCACTTAACTAAGTGGAGTGCGGTCTTTACTTTTATAGTGAACCTATATCCAGGCATATTTTAGGATTATTTTTGTATAATCAGGTGTTTTTGTGCGAGTTCCGGTGAGGGGCCAGCCGGTTGTTTGTATACATTTATGGAACCACATAATTACTGTGGTGTAGTTTTTATTATTCTGTACGGTATTTAGCCAGGAATTTTTTAGTATAATAATTATAATCAATTTTTTTGTGTGAATCCCGGTTAAGTGACAGCTGGATATTTGATGTGTCTATGTGCCCACTTAACCAGTCGCATTGTAGTTTTTCTTTTTTGGTAGGATATTAATCCAGGCATATTTTAGCATGATAAATCAGGTGTTTTGTATTGAGTCCCGAAGAAGATCCAACAGGATTTTTTTTACTAATATGTATGGTCCATTTTAGCCTATTTTTAAACTGTTATTCATATCTATATAAATTTCATATATTCAATTTTAGATTTTATATATCAATATTATTGGGCTGAGAGTCCCGGTGAAATGGTGGCCTGACAAGCGATGACGTAATTTGACGTTTTGTAGTAAGGTGTGACGAATGATCCCGGTGGGATCGGAGTTGGTTTGAAACCGAGATCTAGTGGAAATTGAAGGCGTGGCTTTGGGCGTTTTCTCCTGGAGATGTTCCGTTAGCCCTAGAAGTGGAAAGTTTGGCGTTCACAATATTCTGAGGATGGTAGAAATATTTTTATTTGAATGATCGTATTTTTAAAACCAACTATATCGTTAGTGAGGTCGTGGGTATAGATTAGAAAAAATCTAATTTTTATATGGCAATTTATCTTAAAAATAATTGACAATATCCACGTAATCATAAATTGCAATACTATAGTCTTTATTCATATGTTATTGCTCTTTGGTTTTCCACGTGTTATAACTTTTGATTGCCAAACAAGAATCATAATATTATATCCACTTCACATCTGTTTGTTGGAAGTTTTAGAGATTGTAATGAAAACTAAAATATACTATATTCAAAATCATTCAAAGAAACGTAGACAATTTATTCTATTGCAATTTTCCGTATTACAGCGAAAGATATAATATAGCCAATAAAATATGTTATACATTTAAAAATCAAACAACACTTACAACCACGTCTTACTATCTGAATGGGTTATAGGCATGTTAATACGCTTGTGAGTTATAGTAAAGGAGGTTGAATTGAATGTGGATGTGGTTGCATCCATATTTACATGGAGGAACCGTTCAATTTAAGAATAAATACCCTCAATAGGCTTGGCTGAGATTCTAATCCTAACTTCCGCATCATCGTCAAACTGGACTAGAATTTTATGATATTTAAACACGTGGAATATGTTTCGTTTAGCAACTAATCGATTGTTTGCGTTTATATATTAATTAACTTATAAAACAGAAGTCTGTCTTTATTTAGCTCAAAGGTTGGCTCCACTTGGCTGGTCTGAATAAGCATATCTTAATCCTAAATATCCATTTTCCCAATCCCATGCATTACAACATAGTGGGCAAAAGAGTGTTCATAAGCTCAAGAACAGGTTTGATACCAAGGAAGTGGGAACAATTTACTAATAAATTCTAGTCACCACCCATATACTAGCCCTATTAGTAAAAATGTAAGGCTTTATTTATGTAAGCCTACATTAATTTATAGGTAGGGTTTCTCTCGATAAATTGGTTATTTTAAAACAGTTTTTTAAATTTTACGTTTAAACATTTTAAAATAGATGTTGGCTTATTACTATGGGATAAGTTTATATATTCTCACATGATGTAGGTTCAGAACCAAATTACACAAGTGCACCATTTCCTACAACTACTACTACTATTTAAATTAGAAAACTTAACATTTCAATTTCACAATAGATTTATTTAGTAGACATAGAAAAATGGTTACATTTTACAAGTTTTACAAATAGGCAGAAAATGATAGCGTATTAATTCTCTTCTCAAGTTAAATATCCTTGAGTGATTACTTGATTACTGGCAGTGACCTGGGCAACACAGTGACCAGTCAAGAGGCAGTAGAATTTCTAAAAGGAGAGTAATATAAGAATTAGTTAAAGCAAATATAGAACAAGTTTACAGTATAACATTTACACAGTCTCACTCGACAAGGTTTAGTGTTACTAATACAGTTGGATAGTAGGCTGGTGGATCCAGCTGGATGATGGCTAAGGGCCAGAAGTCATTAAAGTACTAAGGCAGGACATTTTCCCTATACGGTACTACCATGCATTCAATAGTACATCAACCTAATTTTGAACAATCACCAAATTTGAGAACTTATTTACTGGGTAAAACAAAATATAATTTGCGCGGACCCCACTATGACAAACAGTCACTTTCCACGGGTTGCGCACCCAAACTAATACCTATAATGAACATTGACTGCTTAGTCAAACCTCTATGATTTACTACTGCACTGCGTAAGGCAGAAGAAAGAAACAGACTTCCTGGCGATAACCATCAATAACAAAGTACTGATGCACATGACGTTTAGGGTGTCATGAACTATATTACCTTTTAAAGATTTATAGGAACTTGTGATTTAGTGTACATTTACCACACTAAAATTCACATTTTCCAAGTGAGAGGCACGGACGTTAGGACCGTGTCCAAAAATACAATAATGCACTCAGCATTTGACTTTATGAGTCATTTAAATTTTACATGTCCATCGGACTGAAAGGCGAAATATAGCCAAGGTACTTCTAGCATAACGAAGTTAGCTAGTTTTGAATAAGCTACTTGGTCTAATAAAATAGAACAAAAATAATAATGCACTCAGCAATTGACTTTAAGAGTCCTTAACATTTGACTTGTCAATCAGACAGACAGGTGAAATACTTCTAGCGTTAGCTAGTTCTGAAGATGAAACAAATCTAATAAAGAGAAACATTTCTCTTGCAAAATTAAAAAGACTTCCAAATAACTATTTACAATATATTAAACAAAATAAAGTATCTTCCTACTTCATGCTTGTGGCTAAACGACCCCGGCTGGATACTGATACCCTGGTTAAGTTGTCCTGGTGTCCAGCTCGTTGATCCCGACGATTGATTCAGCGCCGTCGATGCTAGGGCGGTGAATCCGTCGCCACAAACTCCATGGTCCTTCTTGGTGTTTTCCTCGCCGGCAGCGCTTCGTCCTAGTTCCTGAGCTGAGACAAGGTGTTGTGCATAAATGTGCTCAAGGCGCTTACCCTTATATAGCGACAATCAGATATGAACATGAAAAGGGATAACGGAGAATGAATTACGAAGCAGAGGTAAAATAAGGGAGAACGAAAGATAGGGGAAAGAGAAGGGGGTTTAGAAAAAGATGAGCTTCTTCTGTCGACCACCAGAGGCGCATGGTCGCACTTGCGCTTTGGCCCAGTGCGTCTCTCACTTTGATTCTTTCTTTTCGACTGCGTGAGCCAAAGTTGAACCACGTGGAGCCGCCATTATAGAAATTCTGTTTTGTGAAATGAGTAAACGATATCTGAAGGCATCTGTCCTTGGGTGAGTTTTATACACATATATCCTGTATCATAATGCATCAGTATTAATTTAGTTATTTGATTTTCACTGTTTGTTTTACGAAAAGACATGATATAGAAGTATATTATTTAAATTATATTAACAGCCACATGGTTAGTTGTAAGTTTTGGGTAGTCCTCTTTTAAAATAACTAGGGCCCATATTCACAAATCTTATTCATAACTTTAATAAGATTAGTCTTGTTTTGTGATATCTAGAACCGCAATTATAAAAATGTAAATTAATTTTTTACTAATCCACGTGTTTTTTGAATGTAGGCCAATACGCCGTCTTGTATTAGAGTACAACTTTGAGGTAGTTTATCTTTTAATATCTCCATATAGCCCCAACGTGGCACCCAATTACACGAATATTGATAAATAGTTAGATTTTTCCCTTGTAGGTGATCAATCAACCTGATTGACACGCTACACAAGGACATATATATATAAGCGCCGCAACGCACCAATTCGGACTTTACGTCTGTATACTATTTACTCTTATGTGTTAATGCTGAATAAAGCTCAATTTACAGGAAATGTGCCAATATTTGCGTGGAGGGAGAGTCAGAAACCATTTAAGAAAAATGCATCTCAGTGAACCCGACCATGATCTAACCTGGATATCCTCGTCATTGTCAGTATAGTCTATTGTGAAAGTATCGTCTTAGAACATGTGACCAGCGAAGCGGTGTTATTAAATGATATTTTTTTAGTTTGTTTTGTTTGGACTTCGAGTTGGTGCTTATTGGTTGATGCCTTGAAATGAGTACAGCGAACCAATCTTGCTTCGTGGTTTAATAGGCCGGCCTACCTTCACCAAACACATTATGAGCATTGTCCTCTCCAGTCATGCGCTGTAGGCTTCCAGATTCAAGGAGGTATTAGACAAGAGAATTTTCTGGGAGCGTCAAAATAAGGAGTGGTAATAGGGGAGGATCTTATATGAAGAAAAGTGAGGAAGACAACGTATAAACTATCTTGGATGTAAAGTTTATTTAGTCCGTTTTGCCTGTGACAAGGAAGTCAGTGCTCTAATCCTGATTGGTTTTAATTAGGTGGTATTTCTTAAATGGTGTTCTTATTCTGTGTATTCCAGTTAATCATGGCGGGGAATACAAGGTTCGAATCTTATGTTAAGAAGTATGGACACGAAAATCTCATTATTTAAAAAATAATTGTTTATAAATCAAAATTAAATCTATTCTGTCTCATATATGACACCATTCTCTCATCGTAGGTTTTTGTATCTCTCTTCTACTTTCTTTGCAAATTATATTTTTGAATGACTTAAACATATTATTTTATTCTCTAAGTGAGAAAATGTGGCAGCGTAGTTCGAATATTTACATATTAAAAAAAGGGGGATTTGATTATTATGGATAATTTCTTTGGATAAAAATATTTTCACCACGTTTTATGAATTTACGGCTAGTATTTAGTTTTCTTTGCGACTCTAACTTTACTATAAGGTCCTTACTAATTAGTTATCGTTCTTGGCTACGATTCAAGGGAGAGGCTTATGAAATCATGTTTGAACATAAGTTGGGCCTAAAATATTAATTTTTTCGATGGTTTTGCCTTGTAGCATTCCATGAACTACTGTTGGATGTGGTGTATCAGGCATTCGATCTTTGGCACTTTTTATTTGTTTTTTCACCATCGCGTCTCACCATCCATTCGGTTCAGATGCCATCCCACTACTCAGTTGCAGCCTTATGATAGTGATTTTGTTGAAATAAGCCTACGATTGTACAAAATAGTCTTTCAGAAGTAAAAATGAATATGGCTTTGGACACTTTGTACAATATTCCAATAAAATTATTTGTTTTTGGTAAATTATAATAATATATTTCTTAATTTTTTTCAAATTTGTTTAACCGTCTAGAGTTCCAGTGTTCAAATCCTGAGTGTTCAATTTTTATAAATGTATCAGATTGAAAAAAATACCTTTCATTTTAAATTATGGTATTAATAAGCATAAAGTTTGTTTTAAATATTTTGTATAGAAGTATATAATGTATGAGCATACGTAGACTAAAATAACATGCACCTTTAAAAATAATTTAACACAATAGTAAATTAAAATCAGTACATTAATTTTGAAATTTTGTATGTAGGTGTTTATTTAAAAATTAAATTAATGAGTTTATGACATCAAATGTATACATTTAAAAATAAGGCTAAGGAAGCTAATCATTAATCGCATAGTAAACACAATTAGAGCATATGTATGTTTTAAAAATATTGCGAGAGTAAAATAATATTTTAGTGAATTCAAATTATCATCAAGTGATTTTTTTATTCCGACACAAAATTAAAATATCATACTCTAGCTAGAATTGATATTGTGAACTTCTGAGCTTCAATCAAGCATGCTACCAAGTGAGCTAAGGAACATGTGGAATATATTGAAAGTTTAACTCATACTTATATAACCAGAGAAATTTTTGAGACAAGCAACTTAGATGCAAACAAATGGAATATGGTTTCCTAAAAAAACCTAACAAATCGTATTACATGATGCATTCAATAAAATAATAATGTTTACTTACAGTTACGTAGCTTGTATAATGGCGGGACGTGGCATCCCATCGCTTTATTCCTTTGGATGCGTCACGGTTTTACAGTATTGTCTGATTGAAAACTCATTCGAAAGCAAAACAACGCCACACTTACTTGCACGACATTAGCAACCTTTCAAATTTAGCACTGTTTTGATACAGCCTGCGATTTTCGAGATCATAAGTAGATCGTTTTTTTCGCGCAAGTTTCAAAATTAGGTGTCCAGGGGTAGCAAACATTTTCTGTAATACCACTATCTACATTCAATGCTGTTGGCATTGTGCGTTTAGCTATAGCCCAAAACCTCAAAACCTACCCCGACTCCTGCTCCCTTTCCCTATCGTGGACAGAAAATAATAGTTATTCATATTTTAGCAACAAGTAAAGTTAACCGAAATAACCCGTTTAATTGTTTTCTGATGTAATACATTTTATTTTATTTTATCTACGGTTACCTTAAGGGCGAAACTTAAAATGACTTTGCCTACCATCATTGTCGCGGGTTGGTCATCTCTACCCTACTTGACAGACAAAAACTGTCTCGCAAGGTGTTAGGCTGGGGAGGAGAATTGACTGGCTAGTCACTAGTCTGACGTCATTTATTTTTACAGCTCACACGTTTAAAGATTTAGAACCGTGGGCTGCAAGGTGAATCCTGGTGTAGTGTACTAAAGGAGGATTTTATTGAATAATTTCTCACTATAATCAAATTTAATAACATGCGGGTAAGTTTCCTAGTAACGCTGCATTACTCTTGGCTACACCACTATATTAATGTATAATTCCCGGATGACAAATAAGACGTAAAGCAACGAAACATTAAAAAAATTTATAAATTAGTATATAAAATAAAAAAAAATATAAAATGTTATTTAAGGTCATTACTTCACTGTGAGAGCCTTAATTATTATTATTATTATTATTATTATTACTATTAGCACCGCGTCTTACAACCCGTTCGGGTTATACGCACTTACGCTTAATGTGTAATGGTAGGGTGATTGTGAGATGAAATGAAGGACCTACAGTTTAACGTGGAATCCGAACCACGGTGGAGAGCCTTAATCTATAGATAATTTATAGCTGATGTTCTAGTTTATTTATTTGAGATATTTAACATGCACTTTATGCACAGATTTATTATATCAGAATACGAGAATTTCTATGAGCGATACCGAGCGGGCCTTCCAATTCTGCCGGGAAAGGTATTTTCACATATCTTCCAGTTTTCCTTTAAATGCCACGATTGACTTGGGACCAACGACTTTAATTCCCCTCAGAATGAAATTGTGCTACTTATTTTTAATGCTCAAGAAAAATTCATTGAGCTCGGCTAGGTTTGAACCAATAGATAGGATCCAAAATATCAATCAGTATAAAGAAAAGGTTTCAAAATATTTTTGTAAATTTTTAATACACAATCATAATTAATATAGTTTTTTTTCCATATTGCTAGTTTAATTGACTGTAGGCCTACAGATATTAAAGTGAATCAAATATGTATCTAATTGAATAAAAATATCGAATAAGATATATATATGAAACACTAAATAAGAATTCCAACATTGAAATATGTAAAACCAAGATTTAAAATTTAATTATTTATAAAATGTGTGTTTTAATTCACATTGTATATCTAAACTTGATATAACAAAAAAGTAGGAAGAAAACATATATATATCCTCAAATATGTTTATATTATTTATACCAAAATATATATTTTAGGAATGACGAAAATTAATGGTTTAAGCTACTACTATTCTTAATAGCTATGTGTAATCTAATTGTTTTAGTTAATTCATTATTAAAAATCAATTTAAAATACTCATAAACGACAAAAATAAACCTAAAAGAGAATAAAACATTGTTGGTATGAATTGTTTTTAAACTATAATAATTTAACTATACAAATAATAATCGAGTTTAAAAAATAAACACACGTAAGTTACACTCAAAGTCACAGCTTATTTTTTGGATACTGTACCAAGAATGGAACCCTTATGAAAAACTCACGTTATGTGTCTGTTTTTCGGTCTTACACATATCTCAACATTTGAACGGTTAGACATGTAAAGCCACAGTTTGGGTTGCAATTAAGTGCTAGCGTGCCAACATGAAATGGGTTGGTAACAATTTTGAAAAAAGCAAATAACGTAATTTGTGAGTCATTAAAAGTAAGTTTACGTTTCATTTATATTATTTTTACCCAATTAAGCTGGGTATTTTTGAAAAGTTTTTACGGTGAGGGTTGGAATTAATATATATATATATATATATATATATATATATATATATATACAAAATATTTTAATATGTTAGTATATATATATTATATTTTTTTT
>CABFOW010001423.1:7084-30618 GCA_902141385.1 Timema californicum | reverse complement strand
ATATATATATATATATATATATATATATATATTCAAAATATTTTAATATGATAGTATACATATATTATAATTTTTTTTAAACAAAAAGTCACAAAAGGAATTTTAAAAATGTTGGGAAAACACTGGAGGAAAAAGAGGAATATTTAAAAACATATATGATTGTAGTAATAATTATTTATATGCATATGATACTCTTCGAAATATTTATATATTGCTCTCACTCAGTACTTTTACTCATGAATGCCGCCTGCCGATAACTTTCAATGGAGCAGGACAGCATTAACGAGAAGAGGATGGTGGGTGAGCCAAGGCACGAAATCCAAATAACCTGCACCAAGGGCACACCTGTTCCTTAAAAATGCATACACTAAATATGCGCTAAGAATGAAAACTGGCCAAACCACGCATATTATTAAGCCGTAGACATATAGCTGAAAGTTTTTTTACTAACTATTTTGGTTCCCAGATAAAGTTAAAGTTATATTTAATATAATTGAGTACACCTTGGTTGTTTTTTTCTTCAATAAGTAATAACCGATCGCACATAGAAAAACGCGTAGCATCCTAAGGTTTCATTTTATAAATTTATTTGCGTATTTAAAGTTTACTTTCTGAACTGAATGATAAAATAAAATCACTGAATTTGATACCATCTTAAAACTTGAAACGACACAACATCCCCGTCCATTAACTCATCACTTTAAAAAAACGAAACATACGTTTTACTAATGATAAAAGTCCCACAATGTCAAGAATTGAGCCTGGGGTCCTTAGTTCAGTAGACAAATATACTATTGATTGTGCTAGACTGTCGCACAATCTCGCCGCTAAATAAATATGTAAATAGTGCTCTTATAAGATTCTTGGTTTAGAATGCATTTATTATTATAGTAATAATAATAATAATAATAATAATAATAATAATAATAATAATAAATAAGCAATAATTATTCGCGGAGGTTTGGTATGCCAGGCCTTTACCGTGGCTCGGATTCCACGTTAAACTGTAGGTCGTCCATTTCATCTCGCAACCAACCTACCACTACACATTACCGTAAGTCCGTATAATCCGAACGGGTTGTAAGACGCGGTGCTAATAATAATAATAATAATAATAATAATAATAATAATAATAATATTTGCGGAGTATGACATTTTAACATATAAGTAGTAGTGCAGACTACAAAATACATCATTTATTTGATCTTGAAATTAACTTGGAAGGAGTAATAACTGTTGGCTTACTGCAAAACGTAAATGGTTAGAAGATGTATGAATGTTAACTGCATTAGAAACGGTCAGTATTTTGCTAGTGCATTACTTGATAAAGTGAATAATGTGATCCAACCCCCCTTTTAGACAAGCGCCATTTAACTATACCCGGACATTCACGGCCAGCTGGCACACACAGAACAAACTATTTAATCATATGTTTGAATGCTAGTAAAAACTTCATTGTTCCTCAGATAATCTTCATATAAACAATCTTAAATTAATAGGACAAACAAAGAGTATTTAAAGCAATTGCATACACATTCTTGTTGAGAGTTTATTTTTATCACCACGTCCTACTACCCGTTATGGTAATACGTCTAAGTACTAACTACTTTAATGGGTTGGTAATTGGAAAGGTTGTTTTAGAGAAAGTGAACCCGTATTTGCGTGGAGAGAAAGTGGGAAACCATTTTGTAAAAATCACAGTTCACCCCTGTGAGATTCGAACCTCGATATCCCCGTCCACATCAGCCTAGCTCAACAGGAAACTAGCACGTTAGTTAATATCACCACCGAGGCGGGTCTGAGAGTTTTTGATAATCTCGTTGTAGTAAAAACATTATTGATTTAACTTTTTAAAAAAAGGCCACAAATTAATAATAAATTATAGACCAGTGTGATATCTGCTCTAAACACACACAAAATAATATAATGGGCTAGGAATTAGGAAGGTTGAATATAGAGAAAGTGAACCCACATTTGCGTAGAGGGAGAGTTGAAAACAATTTAAGTAAAAAAAGCCCAGTTCACCCGACTGAGATGAGATTTTAACCTCTAACCCCATCCCGTCGTCGGCAGTCTAGCTTAACATGAAACTAGCGCGTTAGCTAACTACGCCCCTGAGATTGTTTTTTATTTATTTATTTTAGCACTCCATCTTGCATACATTTTGGGCTTTAAACACTAACGTATGTTATTTAAGGAGAAGTTAAAATCAATTTAACAAACTGCTAGTTATTATTATTATTATTATTATTATTATTATTACCACCGCGTCCTACTAACCGTTCGGGTTATACGCACTTAGCTAATGTTTAATGGTAGGGTGATTGTGAGATAAAATGGAGGACCTACATTTCAACGTGGAATCCGAACCACGGTGGAGGCCTGGCATACCCCACATTCACAAGATGTCTTGTCAGAGGTGAAGGAAGGGTTTGGAAATCAGATAAATCGGTTCCGGGACCGTGTATTGAACTCTTGACCCCGAGCACAGAAGTCCGACACCCTACCCCTAGACCACCAGCTCACCAAAAACTGCTTGTTAGAATAAACTGTACGGTTCTAAGAAAAAAAAGTTTTATATAAGATATTCCAAACTGCTATGAATAAATTTATAGCGACTTTATTATAAGGAAACTTTATTAGTTTTACATAAATAAGATAACATCATTCTTTTAAAAAAATATAACTTTAAGGTTGAAAATTATCGAGTCAAGCATTTACATTCATCGTAGAACAACTTGATTCTATAATAGAGGGCTTTCCCTTCAACCTCTATATTCTTAAAAGACAGGGAAACATTTGGCTTTAGGTCTCACATTATTAAATATTTAAGAGCCTTCGTGTACACTTACCTGAAAAATAAAAAATAGCTTTTTCCAAGGGTAGAAATAGATTTTTTTTTAAATCCATGCTATTTAATAATGTAAGGATAGGGCCAAGTATAGTTTATTGGCTTCATGGGTTCTGAAGCCATGGGGTTTTAAACTATGGGTATTGAAGCCATGGGGTCTGTAGCCATGGGGATTAAAGCCATGGGGATTGAAGCCATGGGGTTTAAAGCCATGGGGTTTGAAGACATGGGGTTTGAAGACATGGGGTTTGAAGACATGGGGTTTGAAGACATGGGGTTTGAAGACATGGGGTTTGTAGCCATGTGTTTTGTAGCCATGAGGTTTGTAGCCATGGGGTTTGTAGCCATGTGTTTTGTAGCCATGAGGTTTGAAGACATGGGGTTTGAAGACATGGGGTTTGAAGACATGGGGTTTGAAGCCATGGGGTTTGAAGCCATGGGGTTTGAAGCCATGGGGTTTGTAGCCATGGGGTTTGAAGACATGGGGTTTGAAGCCATGAGGTTTGTAGCCATGGGGTTTGTAGCCATGTGTTTTGTATCCATGAGGTTTGTAGCTATGGGGTTTATAGCTATAGGGTTTATAGCTATAGGGTTTGTAGCTATGGGGTTTGTAGCTATAGGGTTTGTAGCTATAGGGTCTGTAGCCATGGGGATTGAAGCCATGAGGTTTGTAGCCATGGGGTTTGTAGCCATGGGGTTTGTAGCCATGGGGTTTGTAGCCATGGGGTTTGTAGCCATGGGTTTTGTAGCCATGGGGTTTGTAGCCATGGGTTTTGTAGCCATGGGGTTTGTAGCTATGGGGTTTGTAGCTATGAGGTTTGTAGCTATAGGGTTTATAGCTATAGGATTTATAGCTATAGGATTTATAGCTATAGGGTTTATAGCTATAGGGTTTGTAGCTATGGGGTTTATAGCTATAGGGCTTGTAGCCGTTAGATTTACAGCCAGGTCTTTTTCAAAGGGATTTGCAACCCCCTTCAAAAATGTTTTATCATCAATTATTATAGCCTATTCAGGTAATCCACATATATGAGAATTACCCTATTTTGGTTGGGTTAAGGAACGAAGCATTTGTATGGAAGTGGTAGAAAACCATTTAGAAAAAAAAAGTCAGTAGACCAAGCCGGGATTCTAACCCAAATCTCCCCGTCATCAGCAGGCTAGTCTAACACGAGAATGAAACCTAAAGACCAACTGGCCATTGAAGTGGGCTCTAGGGGAATTTAAGTTAGACAAACATTCTCACGTTTATATTATAAACCTAAATAACCTAGTTTATAAAACCCACCCACAGTCATGTATGACATGAGAGAAGTGGGGGGGGGGGAGGGGGGGTTGGACGCACAACCCACGTCATCGTTGGCTCGTCGCATCTTTAGATCTTGTATGACAGTTTAAATTTGACTGAAAATCAGTTTAGTATTCATCCAACTCACAAACAAGTGGGTTCACTTTGAGTTAACCAACCACACTCAACAACCAGCTCCAGAGACCTAGGTGACCTGGTGATCTAGGGGTAAGGTGTCGGACTTCTGTGTTGAGAGTCCGGGGTTCAATCCTCGGTCCTGACAAAAATGTATCTGATTGCCAAACCCTTCCTTCACCTCTGACAAGACGTGTATTAATCACAACTTGTGAACGTGTGGAATGCCAGGCCTCCGCCGTGGTTCGGATTCCACGTTAAACTGTAGGTCCTCCATTTTATCTCACAATCACCCTACCATTACACATTAGCGTACGTCAGTAAAACCCGAATGGGTAGTAAGACGTGGTTATAATAATAATAATCCTGAGGCCTAACAGTTTAAGGTGTTACTCTCGTGTTTGACTGGTATCCTAATGACGGTAAGAGCGAGGGTTTAAAATCCCGTTTGGGTCTACTAGTGATGTTTTCCCCCTAAATAATATTCTACTATCCTTCCACGAAAATATGGTTATATTACCTCTAAAATGCTTCCTTCCTCGGCCCTGCCTCATTATAATAATTATATATGCGTAACCTTGAAAAGTAGTAAGTACGCGGTAATAAAAACAAAAACACACTTATCAAAGGGACAAAATATTTGCGGGATGAATTTTTTTTTTTCAAATATCAGAAAAACTTAAAACTATCATGAATGGACATTTAAATATATTCTTAAATATATGGTTCAAGTAAAACTGGAGTTTCACTTATGCTACCCAGGAAAGTAAGGCGGAGGTCAAATGGCGCAGGTTACCTCAGTTTCCTTCTTGGAGCTCCCCAACTGACAATTTTTTTTATATCGGAAAATTCTACCTTAGTCATTATCTACGTACACTAACGGGTTTTTTTTAAAATGATTTTCAAAACCCGACTTTTTAAAGGCCTGCTATCATTCAGATAAATATAGCTAGTGATTTAAGTTAACTTTTATCTCTTTTTTTTTACCGTTTGTAAAAAATATTTAATCATAGAAACCATGTTAATTATTTTGTGTATATTTATTCATAAGCTACTGCGTGTCATTCATCACCTTATGCCAGCTAATAGAAAAGTATAACACTTTATCTAATCAAATTTGTTCAAATAAAACCTTTTTTTCTAAACAATTTCACAATTTCATTTTTTAATGTTTTTATTTAAGCAAAGATAATCTTTATATATCAAACTTTTCGACGAATTAATATTAAGGCATATAAAATAAAGCACGATATATTTAGTAAATAGTGAAGTTTTCCTTTATTGTTATTGATGAGTTTATATTGATACGCACATCATGTTCATTTGTTTTTCTACCTGTGATTGGTTCTCCGTGTTCATTTGTAGCAACACTCCTTGGTGGAAATGTATGGAACGCGAGTAAAGGTTAGTATCAGTTTTTATATCAAAACATTTGTTTAGCCAAAATAAATAAAATACTGTCCCAGCAGAGACAATATAATTTTCTTCGCGTGGTGATATCAGCAGTTTGTTGAATATCTGTCATGAGCATAGCAACATTAAAAGCATTAAACATTAAATGAAGATAAAAAAGGTGTCAGTAATTTATAGTACACTCTTGAGAAAGATATTCAAGAATTGTTTAAGATATCATGTGAAATAAATTAAATTATGTTTCTACTGGAGAATTATTTGATTTATTTTAACCAAGAAAAGTGTTGACATATAAATTGCAAAAATTGCAAAAATTGCAAAAATTGCAAAAATACTGCTCTTAACTCGCATTCCCTATATTCTTACCTTAATAAAATTTAAGTTGATTAAACGTTCACTGAGCGCTACAGATTATGGAATTTACAGATACGGACTGTGTGAACTGCGTTCTAACGTGAGATTTGTACATTACACACGAAAACCAATAAAAATATTTTGATCATGAAACAAGCTCAAAAGTATGTTAAGTAATAAGTAATAATGATAATAATTTGCACCGCGTCTTACTACCCGTTTAGGTTATACGCTTAAGTATTAATCACGCCAAAGGCTTAGGAATTGAGAAGGTTGAATATAGATCAATTGAACCCGCATTTGCATGGAGGGATAGTGTAAAACAATTTTGCACACCCCCCCCCCCAGAGAGATTCGTACCTCGATCTACCCGTCCTCGGCAGTCTATCTCAACACGAAACTAGCTGGTTAGCTAACTACGCGACCGAGGCGGGTGCCTTAAGTAAAAACACGCGGTGTTTTTTAATTGGCCATTTGCAGCTCTCAAATTTTGTTACCTCCACAAACTATTTAACTGCTATTCGTTTGGATTCCATCGTGTGCTAAACTTTTATTTGAGGTGGGAGGGGGGGGGGGAGATTGAAACAAATTGCCTGTCAATTTCAAATACCCCAACTAGTTTTCAGTTAGAAGTTAATTGGGAGAAAAAAAAGCAAGAAAAAATCAAAAACCCTTCAAAATATGTGTTTTCAGCAAGATTTTTTTTTTCACTTTCCATTAGGTTAATGACAAGTTGTCAAATATACGGACTAGGAAGTTATCTGACAGCTACAAAAATTATTGAAACTAATTTGAAAATAATTCTTACTTCAATTCATATTTTATGAGCCTATCACTTGACAGATCGTATCAATGGCAATAAATTAGTATAAATATATAAGAATGAAACTTTCAACCACCGATTGGGTGAGTGTTTATACATGCGTCATTTTTTTAGCACCCTATCTTACTATCTGTTCAGGTTTTACGCTTACTTACTAATGTGTTAGGAATTAGGAAGTTTTAATTTAGAGGAATTATTATTATTATTATTATTATTATTATTATTAGCACCCCGTATTACTACCCGTACGGATTATACGCACTTACGCTAATGTGCAATGGTAGGGTGATTGTGAGATGAAATGAAGGACTTACAGTTTAACGTGGAATCCGAACCACGGGGGAGGCCTGGCATTCCACACATTCACAAGATGTCTTGTCAGAGGTGAAGGAAGGGTTTGGTAACCAGATAAATCTTGGCCGGGACCGAGGATTGAACAGCGGACGCCAGCATAGAAGTCTGACACTTTACCCCTAGACCACCAGGTCACCCTTTAGAGGAAATACACCTTAATTTGAGGGGAGGTTGAGTGAAAAACCATTTAGAAAAAACTCAGTGCATCCGACTGGGATTGAAGCCCGATCTTTGGCAGTCTAATCCAACACGAGAGTAGCGCCCTAGTTCATGCGGCCACCACGAAACGGATCAATTTGTTGATGTTAATATAGTTACTGAAAACTTCACTAAAACTTTCACAGAAAATAATCAACAGGCATGTTCTTGAAATTACTATAAAAACATTCTAAATTTTCCATTTGGTTCTCTTCAACACTTACATTTTATATATAAAAGAAGACAAATCCATTTAGTTAAGAAATTTAAAAAATAATCTATCATTTTCGCACCATCGTAAATTTGGCAAATAAATTTTATTTATTGATGAGCCATATATATTAACCTAAATGAAACTAGCATCATTTCATTAATATTGAAAAAATATATATACAGCGTAGTAAATATATTTTAAAATCTTCGTATTGCCCTGTATATTTACAATCAGAGATAAAATGAAACATCTTGAAGACAAATATGCGAAGACAATTTTCCATAGGTTAAAATAAGATAGATATTGTCCATCATAAAGGGACTTAATGTTCAAATCCTCATTAAATTAAATAAAAATAAGAATAAACTTTAAAATTAAATAGAATTTAAACTAAATGATTTGGTGTGTGATTTAAAATAATCAAATCCTAAACTACATATGTTTATTATTTAAAAATCTAGGTCTCGGACGCGATCTATATTCTATATTGCACAAGCTTTGTATTTTGATTCCTATTACTTATTGTAGATCTGAAATAGCCAGATATTACTTGATTTAGTATTAAAAAATTAAAAAATATTAGAAAAGTTTAGATAATTTCACTTAAAAGTAATTTATTTATTTATTTATTTATAATTTCAGGCTTAGAAAAAAAGCCCTGGTATCACAAAAGAAATAGTAATAACCTTTTATTCAGGCAGGCCGTTTCCTAGATGTGCTATCCAATTAAAATGTTCTTCCAAGATGTCTCCGTCTCATCTTTAGTAATAAAATATTAACGAGAAACTTCCCACTGACCAGCTGGTCTATGATCGGCTTTCGCTTCTAAAACCATTCTAAAATATTTGGGAATCTAAATCCAAACTTAGCTCTGGTAAATTTGCTCTCCATGACAAATATATTTTACTGATCGTAAACTTTATCAAAATTCCTATTTTTATTACGTATTGAGATCAACCAAAGTGGAGTACTATGGTAATTTTAGTAGATGAATTATATTGTTTCAAATAATTTTCGAAAGTAAAACATATAAATCCTATTTTAACTTAGTCATCAAAACTCAAAATATTTTATCATCCCTTTAAATTTATCTGATTAAAAAAAAGCTTAAGGCGCATAAAATTTGTTTTAACTTCATTAAATTAATATTAATCACAAATAAATGTAGCTAATTTTTATAAAATATATGTGTACTGTAAATATTATTTTCTAAGTGCACTACTAGAAGAGTAAAAGTGTGATTTTTTTTTCTTTAGAAAAAAAATAGAAGTCTCAAAACCAAACCAATTGGAAGTTTCAAGCCAAGTTAACTTTTTGTTTTATGTGCTACGTACTCGTGGTTCGCCAGACACAGCGTTTTGGAGCATGGAAGGTTTCTCTGAGGGAAAAAAAAAGTGTATTTACAGTGAAGTTGTGTTTGACACTCTCAAAGATTCAACACGTACAATTTAGATGGAAACTTCTGGTTACAGCTCCACTATAACGAAGGCCCAAGAGTGTCCCAAGGGTATAAAAAAAAAGTACACAATATTTTGTGAAGAAACGTGTGATTTCAGTCAAAAATCTTACATCTTACATCTTTCCATAGCTAAATCAGAACTAGAGGTCGTTATTTAATAAATAATATGATTTTGGTGTGAAAGAAAAAAAATAAAAACTATTCAACATTCATGAACTTCAACAAATAGTTTGCTATTAAAAAAAATCCAAATTTTTTTAAAAGAACACTTTAAAATGTTTTTCTATTTTGTAAATATACGAGTATTTATCGTGGATTTTTTTCCGTGTGTTTATCACTACTTCTTACATTAATAGGATAAGTATTATAAAGAACCTATTGAGAAGAAGTGCACAACCTTTTTCCTAGAGTGAGTCTTGTAAATAATTTAATAAAAATCGACCGAATATACAAAATTTTGTAAAAATTCTTTAATTAGGTGCTAACTAAAATAAATCCATTCATTTACAAAAATTAAAAACTTGGCTATTGATTGATTACCGACAAAAAAGGCCAGACAATGCTTGCTTTACATCTTAGTAAAATAACAAATGTATGGAGATAAATATATTTTTTAATTATAATCAAAATAAAAGAGTGGAATTAAAGGTATTATAACTGTAATTATTATCGATATAGACAGTTTGATTTTTCTAAAATATTTATAGTTTAAAAAATGTTTTATGTTTAAAGTTTATGATAATAAGCCTCACTACAGGTAACTACGTTGAATTAATAAAGTACTACCCACCAGTGGTGGTCGTATGGTCCAAGGCGTCCCTCTTGCAATAGACTATACTGTCGATGACGGGGAAATTTAGGTTCGAACCTCAATCGAGTATGCTGATGGTGATTTTTACTAAACGTTTTTTCCATTTTCCCTCCATGCAAATACGGATACACCTCTTATAAATATACCTTCCTCATCACTAAAAATATTAACGTAATTAATACATAAGCGTACAACCCGAATTGTCAGTAAGACGCAGTGCTAAAATAAAATAAAAGTGTAGCACCATAGCTATTAATGGTTTAATCGAAGGAAAGTTATTTAGAGGAAATGCATGAGGCCATCAGTAAAGAGGTCAATTGTGAAAGTGACGTCATTGTCCATGTGATAACCGGTGCTTGCAATAGGACAGTAAAGCTATCATCCTTGTGTGTACTGGTTCGATGAATACCAGGGAGCCTTCATCGGTGGACCAGTGGACCAAACTTAAAGAGTTCATCAGTATTTTTGGTGATGGAAAATTCAATGTTCAAATCCAGGTCAGGGCATTGAGGTTATTCTTTTTTCTTAGATATATTTTCACTTGATCACCTGAAAATGCAGGCTGTCTATATTTCCTTCAAAATGGGTTAGTCAGATTTAAAAAAATTACTTTTCTCACTACGCGCTCTTTATAAACGATTATGAATAAACAAACTTGTTTTGTTTATTAAATTAACACTATCGGATATGAGCATTTATATATATATATATATATATATATAGGCCAACACTTGAATGTTAGTGATCTGAAACAATACTTTTATTTTAAATATAAATTTGAATTTATGAAATGTAGACTTATGTCTATTTTGATTTCATTTCTCAAATAAAAACGTGATGATTAATTAATAGGGTTATTTTTAAAACATAGGCCTACATGTAATTACATTTTTTTTTGAAAATAAATCATTTTATTACGACGAAAAATAAACATAAGTATTTTATTTGCCAATTAGGAAGCTGAATGAATATTTTCTCTTTCTACTAACATTAACTCCTATCCTTCATTTACACCTGAATTGATGTAGACTTTTATCATAAAAAAATAGCCGTTAAATACGCTTCCACAATTTGGTTTATTTACACAGTGAAACAGCTAAAATTCTTGGGAAAAATTAATTATAAAAATTGAATGCAAAAAAATTAACATGATTTGTTCTTTAAAAAAATAAGAGAATTATAAGAAATGATAAAACACTTTAATTACAAAGTTATTCGAACGATTAATTTTAGACAAACATACGGATAGTAAGCCCATAAACAGCATATCCGCAAAGATTTTAAATTATGGCTGACCCCCTTAAACCCCGCCCCCCCCCCCAAAAAAACTATTTTGATTCGATTGCCTAGGTGACATTTTTCACAGTTAAAAATAACTAGTGATGTGACATTGCCAGAGTAGGAATGGTGTTTGTGGTTTTTAGATTAATTTTTTTGTACACCACAATTTGCAATCCAGTATATTTACACTAATGGTATCGAAACGTCTACAAGAGAATTTAATGGAAACATACCAGCATTTACTTGGAGAGGGAGAGAGCGTTAGAAACCACTTAGAAATTCGAATCCCAAACGAGCGCACTGGGAATGGGTTTTGCAGCGTTTGAATTTTATTTGTTATTGTTTTCCCATTCTATTTCCACGTCAATAAGGTTTCCTTTCTTTTCAAATACACGTCTCCATTCCTGTTGTACTTACACTCATTCACTCATTAGTGGTATGTGGAATAAGTCGTCTGATCTGGTCTGGTCATACAGTGATGAGGTCCAGGTTAGAATCCTGACAGGATAAAATGAAAATATTTTATTATTAAGTAGTTTTCCACTGTGTTCAGGGTATTGACTGGCAAACCCAATGGAAAAGAGACTATTGGGAAGACCTAGACGCAGATGGAGGATAACATTGGAATGGGCCTGAAAGAGATATGACGTAATGAGGTGGAATAGGTTCAATCCCTTAAAATTTTGACTTATTCATTCTTACTTAATTTGGGTAAATATGCAGAAATCCCGGAAAGATAGTAGGACGTGTTGCACAAGAATGAACCTTTGTCTAACATACAAATTTAAAAAAAAATATGTGATAAATTAAATTGTGACTAGGAAATATTTTTTCATCAAATCTTTGTTTTTCCATTAGAAAGGTCGCTAGGTAAATATTAATTAAGTAATAACTACTATTACTGGTTTGCACATGACGCGCGCGCGCGCATGTGTGTGTGTGTGTGTGTGTGTGCGCTTGTAGAGTGATCGAGGTCGTATGAGAATTTAAACATTTATACATATTTTTATACATGTATATTTATCAGTGGCGGCTCGTATAATTAGTGGGCGTGCTGATCCAGAAAATGTTTAGCCTTTGTTTTAAAATTGTGTAAAAGGAAAAAAATGCATAAAAAAATGTATTCAGGAACATGATAAAATCTTAACAAAAAATACGTTTTTACTTACTTTAACTTAAATTGTTGCAGTTCAAGCTTTATCCATTAATTTAAAAATTAAATCCATTCTTCTTGTTTTATTTTGCACAAAAAGCTCAATAATTTTCTCTTTGATCTCTGGATGACAATTGAGGAAATTTTTCTACATCTAAAGTACTGCAGCCCATTTAGTCTTTCTGTTAAATAAAAGAACTGGAATAAACGAATCAAATGGAATAGCTGGAAGTAGAATAATGATCTAATTCTACATTCTTCTACACTTTATCACATTCATGAATATGGTACACGGTTTTTAAACAACACACGCTGAGTAAAAAAAAAAACTTCCTTCCACCATCACGCCAGAGCCGGTGTGGCAGGATATATTTAGACTAGGAAATTTTTAGGTTGTGGTTTTTTCTTAAATCTCTTTGTCAACGCCGCTATGTAGTTCTTAGGAAATCTTTATACTAGGAAATTTTTAGGTAGTAGTCATTTGTTAATGCCGCCCTTAGGAATTGTGTGTGTGTCGACAAATGTCAGACCTCAGAACAAATCAGAACTCATTTGTTAGTGTATCTTTTGGACTTTTATTAATTTGAGTGCATATATATTGTTAATGCAGTGTAATGTTAACTTAAGACATGGTTAAATGTGAAAGAAGGCTTATGCCTTAATTTCGCCATGTAAATAAAGACAACAATAATAATATGTTAGGTAAGGTTAGGTATCAAATATGCAGGTATGCCACTGCTAAAACCAGTATTTAATATAGGCCCATCTAAATATTCAAAGGCTTTTGACATGATAATATGCTAATTAATTGTCTTTCTTTTTTCCTTTTTAAGATAGGATTTTTAAAATGCTGGTGTTGATGCGGTGAAGGGTTTGGTAAATAGCTAACTTGCGAGAGGTTGAATAAAGTTTTGTATGATTTTGGTAAGAAGAACAGTAGAGGTTAGTTACTTAAACGATGTTAATATATTCATACAAAAAGGCATGTCATCTGCAGATGTTACTTTAGATAGATATTATCAATACATATCAAATAGCACAAATAATGTAAGAAAATATTATCAATGTTGGACCGAAAGAAATATGTTTTGATTTTCTCTACTGTTCTTTCAATCAAAATCAGGGTATAGCACTAATATCCTTTAACACGAATTTCCTGGTCAACATTGAGATTATTACACCGATGTTGGGTGTCAAAGAGATGCCGTTATTTTGAGTGCGTGCCGATGCTGCACTAGAGTCCTTCTTGCATTCAGACTAATAATATCCTGTGTATCTTTTGGACTTTTATTAATTTGAGTGCATATATATTGTTAATGCAGTGTAATGTTAACTTAAGACATGGTTAAATGTGAAAGAAGGCTTATGCCTTAATTTCGCCATGTAAATAAAGACAACAATAATAATATGTTAGGTAAGGTTAGGTATCAAATATGCAGGTATGCCACTGCTAAAACCAGTATTTAATATAGGCCCATCTAAATATTCAAAGGCTTTTGACATGATAATATGCTAATTAATTGTCTTTCTTTTTTCCTTTTTAAGATAGGATTTTTAAAATGCTGGTGTTGATGCGGTGAAGGGTTTGGTAAATAGCTAACTTGCGAGAGGTTGAATAAAGTTTTGTATGATTTTGGTAAGAAGAACAGTAGAGGTTAGTTACTTAAACGATGTTAATATATTCATACAAAAAGGCATGTCATCTGCAGATGTTACTTTAGATAGATATTATCAATACATATCAAATAGCACAAATAATGTAAGAAAATATTATCAATGTTGGACCGAAAGAAATATGTTTTGATTTTCTCTACTGTTCTTTCAATCAAAATCAGGGTATAGCACTAATATCCTTTAACACGAATTTCCTGGTCAACATTGAGATTATTACACCGATGTTGGGTGTCAAAGAGATGCCGTTATTTTGAGTGCGTGCCGATGCTGCACTAGAGTCCTTCTTGCATTCAGACTAATAATATCCTGGACTAATGTTTTTCGCTTACACCGGCACTGCGAGATCAACAGCACTCTCTCTACCTGTCAGTGCCACCTTCCTCTCCACCTCCGTCCTATGTGCGCATGCGCACAACAGTCAAACACCACGTCACTGGCACTGTGAAGCACACCGTTCCACACAAAACATTTTGTATCTTTTTCATAAGCTGGGGGATGGCTACTGAAGTACTGACATTAAATTTAAGGAATATATATTGTACTACAAAAATAAAGAAAGAATTAAAGAAAAAAGGACGCATTGTATTAAATGTTATCGATATCAAGTGGAAGTAGGGGGTGCTGCAGTTCCGTAGTGCCTAGACACGAGCCACCACTGATATTTATTTACACACAAGCACATATGCATTTCCCTTGATCTTTGTTAACAGTGGAACATAGAACAACAGACAATTTGGACACACCTTTAAAAAGTTGTCATATTTCTCTTTGCGTTTTGAGATAAGGTTACATTGTAGTTTGCTCATTTACATAATTCACTATTCTGATTTTATCTATGGTTTGCAATCTTTGTAAATATAATATTCTTGTATTTTGAGATGAAACTAAAATAGGGCAACGCATTTATTTCCCTTTGAAATTGTATATTTTACTAAGCCCGTCATTTTACACTACACCCTTACTCTGGTTAGTTTAAGGTTTGTTTTAAAATTATTTTATTCATTCATGTTGCTGAAGTTGTTGTTGGCTTAAGAGATTCTATACTTTGCTAACATTAATTATCAACAAAATGCTATACTTCTGTATATATTTTTGAACAAATTTGGGGTTAAGGTGTTAACTTCCGTAAACCAAATTGGTTATAAGGTGTTTTAAAAAAAAAATTGACATTAAGTATTGCAAGGGAGTAGTAGTTTTCATAATTATCTTTAAAGTAAAAATCTTTTAATTTGAACTCAACTAATATTGCTATTTAGTAAAAATAACTATTATAACTAATTATAACAATAAAAAGAGGATCTGTTATATTATATCATAATTTGGACTAGCAATTTTTTAATGCAAAAAAGTCACTGCCACAATAAAAAAAAAGTACAAACCATTTACCTTGAAAAGAAGCAAAGCTACATTGGTGAATTAAACTGTGGCGCGGCTTATAAGATATGGTCTGAAAGTTGCTCACCAAGGTTAAACGAATAGTACATTGTCTTAAAATATTGTAGTATCAATAGAAAAATTATGCAATTTAAATTTTTAATACTTTATTTTATTTTTATTTATTTATTTATCACCGCGTCTTACTACCCGTTCGGGCTATACGCTTAAATACTAATTACGTTAATGAATTAGAAATTGAGAGGGTTGAATTATTATTATTATTATTACTAGCACCGCGTCTTACTACCCGTTCGGATTATACGCACTTACGCTAATGTGTAATAGTAGGGTGATTGTGAGATGAAATGGAGGACATACAGTTTAACGTGGAATCCGAACCACGGTGGAGGCCTGGAATTCCTCACATTCACAAGTTGTGATTAATAGATGTCTTGTCAGAGGTGAAGGAAGGGTTTGGTAATCAGATAAATCTGTGCCGGGACCGAGGATTGAACCCCGGCCGCTAACACAGAAGTCTGACACCTTACCCCTAGACCGCCAGGTCACCAAGAAGGTTGAATTTAGAGGAATTGAACCGCATTTACGTAGAAGGAAAGTGGAAAACAATTTAGGAATAACCACCCCAGTTCACCCGACCGAGATTCAAAACTCGATCTCCCCGTCCTCAGCAGTCGAGCTCAACACGACTAGCGCGTTACGCCACCGAGGCGGGTCTTTTGTTATCATACGTATGTTAAAATTCTAATTGCTGCAAAAATTTTAATTTCAAACCTTAAATTCTTATTTTCGATTACCACGGTTTTAAAAACGGTTAACAACGTTGTCGAATTCTATCAGCGTATTATCAAGGCTTCAGAGCCGTTCTTCTATCACTGTCGTACGCGGAATATACGAGTAGAAGTCAGCTATTTACAATAATTGATTATATGTTTAGTATAGATTATTTTCTATTTAAAAAAGGAGAGGGTGGGTGATTTTTCCACTGTTGTACATTAAATCGATTACCACATGGCAAGAAAAGCAATCATCCGTATTTCGTAGCCACTGACGTTTTTTTAAAAACTATAATATGTGTTGCTAGGAACTCTCAATAAAACTCACATATAAATTCTGAAAATTGAAGAAATGACACCTGGACACGAGAATCGGACCAGGGACCTTTAGCTTAGTACGCCAATGCTCTTACCCCTGAGCTATCCAAGAATCTTCCGTTCCCGTGTCTAGGTGTCATTTTTCATTTTTCAGAAAATGATAAATAGATAGAGTAAGTGTTGACTAAAAGCATAAATAATAATTTGGCTATTTTGATTTTCACATATTAATGCCACTAATTAAGGACGTAGAAAGGGAGTGTTCGGGGTTTCGGAACCCCTAGAGTTTTATTCACCTCTCCCAAGGGAGTTATTTTATAAGTATGAAAAGTTTAAATTGGTTCTGGTGGAACTTCAACACCCTTATTAGAAAAAAATAAGTTTATATGCCCTTGCCATTAACAGTGTGTTACAATCAGATTCTCATAGTAAGATTCTTATTTAAAATACAAATATATATTTTTTTTTTGCGCCTAAGATTGATAAACATTTACTATTTTATTATTATGGAAGAAAACAGTGCTATAGAAATAAGTAGGCCTATATGTGAAAGGCGAAGCTTGGGAGATAAAGCTTTTATAATCAGGGAAAGCTGCTTTATCCGATTGATTTGACTTTCCCTTCCCGATATCCTTGGAATGTACAATGTATTTGTACTACCGAAAGCAAGAAACCACAATCGAGTCGCCAGTGGCTGTGACATCAATATCATACCTTAGCCGATGATATATACACGTACATCACATATTTCACGTTAAGCTACACAATTCTCGGAACATGGGACGATCCCTGGATAGATCAGTGGTAAATTAAAACATTAGTGCACTACGCCAAAGGTCTTAGGGTTCTATTCCCGTGTCCGGGTGTCACTTTTCAATTTATTCAAATGTTTTATTGTTAAATTAAAATTGAAACATAGCCAATATATAAAAAGAAAAGCCAAATGTATGGGTCACGCTATGAGGATAGATGGCTTATTTGAATGATGTAAAAGTGGAAGGGTAAAGGTGACTAGGGATATCACAAATACAACTGATGGACTACCTTAAGCAATGAAATAATATAAAGTATCAGGTTCTAAAAAGGGAAGATTCTTATGTACATAATGGAGGGCTCAACTTGGACAAGGCAACGGATTTTATTGAAGGACAGAACACCTAATAATAGTAATAGTTGTAAAATAAGTGATTTAAATACCTGACCTATTACAATTGTTAGTTACGGTTATAGCTGCATCTAAATATTCTAATCTTTAAATTGAAAAATGAGACCTTTACACGGGAATCGAACCCGAGAATTTTGGACGAGTGCATCAATGTTCTGACCACTAAGCTATCCAGGAGTCTTCCCGTTTAAGTGTCATTCTTCACTCATATTTTAATGCAGAGTATGTGATGGACGTGTGTAAATCGTCAGTTACTGATATGTGTGATCAATTAAGATCATTAGCTATCAGATAACTGAGTAACCTTCAATTCGAGAGGGCTTTATGCTGCCAATAGAATAATTACAACTGTACGAATGCGTATATAATGAAGGATTTGGTATCCAAGCATTTTTCAATTCAAGGAATATGATATTTCGATTCGGCAATAACACTAACAGATAATTATTATACCTGTGCGAATCAATTATTTTCCATTTCGAGTTGAATATCTGTGCTCAGAATTTTTTTTAGAATCGAATACAAATCAAATATCATACTAAAAATAAAATTTCGAATAGAATATTTTATTTTGAAAATGTTTCAAATCCAAATCAAATAACATATCCTTAAGATTAAGCTTAAAATATTTTCAAAGACTCCTAAGTTAAACAAGTAAACAAATCTTCAAGACTAATTAATGAAAGGTTATAAACGAAATAAACTACTTTTTTTAATAATAGTTTGCTGTACAAGACTATAGAAAGTTGAAAGTATTCTTAGGTATGAAAAGATTCGAATTTCGAAATAAGCCCATCAAATTCTAATCTGAAATTTACTTAGATTTGAAATTTCTAATTCACCTATGAATCTTTCTAATAATAAGTATCGAAAACTTGAATCGAATCCGAATCTTAGCAAGAATCGAATTTGGAATCAAAAGCTCGAATCGAATCTGAATCTTAGCAATATTTGAATTTAGATTCGAATTTTCGAAGGTTCGCACAGGCTTACAAATAATATATGTTATTTAATCCATCATGATATCCATCTTCATGTGATTGAACCGAAAGAGTAAGGGGAAAACATTGGGGACGACAGTGTACCAAGAATTTTTTCAGGGGAATACATTCTTGGATGAGAGTGTACCTAGTGAGTAAGGGGAATACATTATGGACGACAGTGTACCGAGAATTTTTTCAGGGGAATACATTCTTGAATGAGAGTGTACCGAGTGAGTAAGGGGAATACACAGATCGGAACTGACAGCTGTATAAAACCAGAGCGTGTGAAAGACAAATATGAGAAGAGCGAACAAAACGTTACGAGAGAAAAAAGACACAAAGTAATAAAACAAAACTTGACGTAAAATACAAAAATATAAAAATATAAATTATAGGGCCTAGCCTCGTGGCTTGAGTTTCAAAGTAGCTGCTCCGTTTTATCAAAATACATAATTTTATTCTGATAAAATAATACAAAAAGTATATTATAATATAAATAATAGGGGTAAAATACTCTTTAACATTCTTAAATTGAATCTCGCTCATTGTTAATTAGTGCCTTGAGCCTCGATATAATTCAAAGATCAACTGTTTATAAAAATTTAACAATTTGGTGAGAATATATATATATATTTAGTACTGCGTTTACTACCCATTTAGATTATACTCTTATGTATTAATTACTCTAATGTGTTAGGGATAAGGAAGGTTGAATTTAGAGGAAGTGTACCGATATATGCGTGAAGAGAGTTGAAAATCATTTAGTAAAAACCACCCTCAATGCACTCAACCGGGATCGATCTCCAATATTCCCGTCATCGGCAGCCAGTCTATTGCGCTAGCAGCGCCTTAGACCATGCTGCCAACAGTTAGTGTGTGACAAGTTTATAATATTGTAATTATTTACTCTCATAGTTAAAGCCTGCTATTTATTATATAAGGTAATAATAATAATAATAATAATAATAATGTGCGTCTAGGTTACATCTTTCGTGGTCCAGTTTGTGGAAAGATTAGCCAGTACTAATGTACTGTTGCACAGGGGACGCTCGGATGTACTAATTGTACATCCTTTCCATGGAGGCTCTGTCAATGCCCCGTGCGGTGCGATGAGAGGATGGTGATGGTGATGGTGATGGAGTGGAGACACAACCTAACTTAAGCCTAACTAACCAAACCCTGGTGAATGTTGGGGTCAATCCACATTAGAGAAAAATACCCAAGGTACAGGCTAGGGATCAAACCCGGGACCCCTAGACTCATAGCCAGGTGCACTGACCTCTACATTATGGAGCCGGTTACTGTATAACTTAACCAAATGAACAAGTTTGCGTAATGTTTATTGTGCCAGCTATTTAATTTCCATACTTTAAACACATTTCAATTGTTAACAGCTGATATTTATAATGTTGGCGATTATTAACAATATAGAAATCCACGTCGGTGCTCAAATGGTTTAAGGCTCTCGCAAAAGACTAAACTGCCTATGAAGGGGATATCTGGTTTTGAATCTCATTTGGATATATCAAAGGTGTTTTTCCTAAATGGGTTTCCACTCTTCTAAAACTCAAATATAGTTACACTTTCTCTAAATACATACTTCCTTATCACTAACACATTAGCGTAAAAAGTACACATACGTATAATCCAAAAGTTAAGACACATTGAGATATAAATATATATATAAAAAAAATACGTTTTTCAGTATATGATTTTATCACTCTTTCAACGCTAAAATAACCTATTGTGACTATAGATTTTCCTCGTGCCATATATTTGATATATACACGTATATAATATTTTATCTAGCAGATATCTTTGTAGCATTCATACGCCAAGGGGCGTACTCCACAGCTGTCACTTTTGACAAGTCTGTGTATTTTTTTAATGGGGTATAACACATCACTGGGCGAATGATTAAATGAAAGTAAACCCAACTTTTTTTTTACAGCTGACTTGAAGTGGACGTTAAAACAACCTACGCAATTTGGAATATGCTCACACCAGAATTTATGAATAAAGCCTTTTTAAATTTGATAAATTGGCTGCACGGTTAGAGTAGCTGTTTTCTCGAGACGTTGGGGTTTAGATCCCCAACAGGGTGTTATGGGGCTGGTTTTGACTTATTATCTTTTTATTTTTCCCAATACTTCTCTAGGCAAATAATGATTAGGTCCCTTACATAATTTTGGTATAGATTCCAGTTTGTTAACAAAAAAAATCTAACACCGCGTCTTAGGTCTATTAGACATTTGGGGAATAATCTATGTACTAATTACGCTAATGGGTAAAGGATGAGGAAGGTTGAATATCTTATAATTTGCATGCATTATAAAATATAGTTATAGGAACTTGTTTTTCTCAAAAACAACAAATAATTTAATCGATGTTAACAATGACTGATTTTTATAAACGTTGATATTTTTGAAAACAGCTTTAAAGATTTGGTTTAAAATTGGTATCGGGGGACTAATTTTTACTATCAGTAATAACGTATCTTAAGTTATCTAAAATAAATTAATTTAAGGGTAGTTTAGTTAGAGCAAATTATAGAAAATTTGAGTTTTTTAGAAATTGATCTTTAAGATTGAATCCAAAATGGGACTCTTGAGAAAAGTTTTTCATGATAAATAATAATAAGTTTTTATATTTACAAATAGCAAATAATTTTAGGGTAGTTGAAAATAATTTAGTTTTGAAATTATGAATTTTGTTAAATATATTTGAACAATTTGAGTTAAAATTTATATATAAAAGGTGATTATTGTGAGTAACAATATGGTGTGTGTTTTTATGAGGCAAGCCTACCCTAGGGCAGCTTTCTCCATCACCTTTTTTTCCAAAATAATCTTCGAACCCTTAATACACAATATGAGCAAGTTTTAGTGAATGTATCATATATTTCTTTTTCTTATTTTCAATTTAATTCCTATACTTAATTTAATTGAGGGGCTCGGGGGAGAAACAAAATAGCTCTCATTCATTTAGATGGGATTTTTGGACTGTTTTAAGGTTTATAATATCTTGAAATCTAAGTTTAAAAAATAAAAGATATGTAGCTATCAAGTTCTTGACTAAATATAAAAAAATCTTGTAGTCCAAGAGTAAAGATACCAAAAATCACTGATAGCCCTTATTTTATGAAAAACTGTTCCATCACGCTTTTACTCAAAACCCCTATATTCAGTGAATGCAAAATTATTATTATATATATTTTTTATATTATTATTATCACTGCATATTACTACCCGTTCGGTATATACGAACTTGCGCTAAGGTGATTGTGAGATGAAATGAAGGACCTACAGTTTAACGTGAGATCCGAACCACGATGGAGGCCTGGCATTCCTCACATTCACAAGTTGTGATTAATACATGTCTTGTCAGAGGTTAAGGAAGGGTTTGGCAATCAGATAAATCCGTGCAGGGAAGGAGGTTTGAACCCTGGACCCCCAGACCAGAAGTCCAACACCTTACCCCTAGACCACTAGGTCCCCAATTTTAACATTGTTTCTAGTATGCGCAGTGAAGCGCCTTAATTTGACTCGCAACCAAGAGAAGTATGGTTGTACCTTTATTAGAAAAGCGTGTGACTCGTTAAAGTAGAACAATGACACAGTCTAAAACGAAGGTGCGTCTGTCTGAAAACCACGGCAATTTAAATAATTGGATGGAAGTGTACATTTAAGGCTATGCAACCATACATAACACCACACCCACTACTAGATTAAGCTACTAACCATGGAAAATAACTATAGTTAAACAAAAGCTAAATTTAGAATGTCCTAGTTTAAGGAGTTACAGCATTGGTAGTTAAACGAGCTGTCTTGCATGAGTTAACTCTATAATGAGTTACACGATAAAAAAGTTTAGTTCCTAGAAATGGAACTATAGGCTTACAAATATTTCAAGGCGAGCTCTCAAGTTTCTAGGCTTAAAATATACTATGGCCGGTCTATTCCCTATTAGTACTGCCAGGTCATTCAATAGTATACTTAAATATCAACATAAGTCTGGAGATAGACTATAAAAATTGCAAACAGTTAAACAATACAAGCGGTGCCTAAAGGGGGCCGGACAAAATAAACAATACCACGCGGGCCACTACTCTGAACTAGTAGCATACACACGAAATGAGTACCGTACAAAGGTACAACAATAGAAATATTAGAGACTTATCAGTCAAAGACCTAACTAAGTCACGGAACAAAGCACTAGATTACCTGATCTCCACCTTCTCCCGATCTAAACGGTAAGACCATATTGGACTTGACCACACAGTATAGGGCGTTGGGTAATTGGCCAAATTTTTAATACTATATCTTATGAACTTAGAAAAATTGTTCAGAAGACCTGATACTTAAGTCTATGTCTTATGGACATAGAAAAACAGGTTAACTAAACCTAACATATAAAACTATGTCATTCGGACCTAGCATATAGTCTACTAAGACCCCAATTAAAATACTGGATATTAAATCAAATAGTCTTATATATTACATTATCTGCAGCGAGGAGGCGAGACCGACACGTCTAACATCGTGACCACCACTTGTATGTCTACTAGTACTGCGAGTACTTACTGATGCTCCTTCGACGAGTCGTTAGAATAGAATACAAAATATGAGCAGTCGCATTTTAGCAATCTCTGATGCACCCTAAAGGCGAGCACGGGTAAATTTCCAACACTTACCGACCAATTGGTCACACCGTGGGGTTACTGATCCTAAAACAAACGGATTATCGCACTTCGAGAAATTTCTGAAAAAACTAAAAAAAAAGCCCAATAATATTGTTGGGGGAAAGAAAGTATATTGGGAAACCAATTAAGGGTTTTTAGAGTTATGTGTGGTAACATTACTCTATGAGGGGAGGGGGGGGGGCTGGGT
>CABFOW010001422.1:122559-137180 GCA_902141385.1 Timema californicum | reverse complement strand
AAATTATTGACTGGCTACGGCCTTGAGCACTAACAAGAAACTTTATTTCATATATTAAACACAATTTTTTTTCTCTTTTAATTTTGCTCTACCACTTACCATTTTTTTTAACCATATTTTCATGATACTATACTTTCAAATAATTACAAAACTTCCACATTTCAAAAACTTTTCGCTTCCAACCAAAAATTGACTCACGATCCATATTTTGGGAACCACATTTCTATATATCACCTTCCTCTAACCCAATGGTATCAACTTGCGGTACGTGAGCCCCCGAGGATACCTGAAGACATCCTAGGGGTACATAAACTGTAATATATACATATATCAATTGATGATAAACATTGAATAATAAGGGCCAAATTTAGGTTTAACCACAAGAGACTCGGGTTCGATTTGAAAAGATTTTTCCCTCTCGCTTTTTCTTTTTCGCTATTCTCATATGGATGGTTAGTTTATAACTTTATTATCCTAATTTCTCATTTACAACATATTATTAATGCATTATTTTGATTCTAATTTATCATATATGTAGATTATAGCTAATGTGTAACTTGTACTACGCACCAACAACTTTTGGGGTAGGCCTACGAAGTTTAGGAGAAATTATACTTGGGGCTACATGAGCAAAAATTGTTAAATACCACTGCTTTAACCTACCCCATTAGTGTGAATAGTGTGATTATGTGAATATCCTGGATAGGTGGTAAGACGCGTAAGGCCTAAAAATTAAAATTCTGACACAAGAGGATTAAATTAACATTTTCATATTTTGAAAACATTGACTATTTTTGGACTGTAGATTCATTTTGATGTATGAATTGTACTTTTGGTTTTGGTAACGTTGACTATTTTTTGTGTGTATAAGGTATTGGAATTTTGGTTTTGGTAACGTTGGCTATTTTTGATTGTGTATATTGTATTGGACTTTTGGTTTTGGTAACGACTATTTTTGATGTGTATATTGTATTGGACTTTTGGTTTTGGTAACGTTAGCTATTTTTTATGTTTATACTGTGTTGGACTTTTGGTCTTTTTTAAATAACCCATTCGTGGTATACGCCTATGTACTAATTTCTCTGACGTGTTGGGCATTAGGATGGCTAAATTTAGATGAAGTGTACCCGCATTTGTGTAGAGGGAGATTGGAAATCAATTCAGTTCAAAAACACCCTTAGTATACCCAACCGGGATCAAACTTGATCTCCCCGTCATCGGGATTACGAGAGTGACGCCTTAGGCCAAGCGGCCACTGAAACGGATTTTTTGTTTTAGTCATTTTGAATAATTTTGCATGTGTAGAATGTACATTAAGTCTTAATAACGTGGAATATTTATTTGTGTGGACTGTACTTTTAAATTAAATAACGATAACTAATTTTGAAACGGAGAATGTATATTTAGTTTTAACGATTCTGGTTATTTTTGTTGTAGACTGTACGTTTAATTTCATTAAAGATATTTTCATATTTAGTTTTAACGATTCTGGTTATTTTTGTTGTAGATTGTACGTTTAATTTCATTAAAGATATTTATTTATGTTGACTCTACCCTTAATTTGAAAACCTCTGCTTCATGTTACGATGATATTATTTTAGGGACCACTCTGTATCCCCCTATCGCAGAATGGATGCATGTTGAGTAGAGTGCACTGCATGTAGACCGACATGTGTGTGTGTGTGTGTGTGTCTGTGTGCATATGTACGCGCAGGGAGGTTGTGGTATACACCGCGATTACTTCTATTACATTGGTAACAGAGTGGGTATGGCAGCCACTCGAGCTCTAGGAAACCATATGGCTGACCATCATGTGACATTTGAGATCATGTGTGTGTGTGTGTGTGTGTGTGTGGTTGTGTGTGTAAACCCTACTGGACGAAGTATATTTTGCGCTACAAAATAAGGCACGCTACCCACTTTACTGGGGGACATCCAACTGATTCCATAGCCAGTTTACAAGATCTTCATGAAGGGTTTCATGTTCGACTCTAGTCTGGAGGGTTCTCACATGTCAGGACGAACAAGCATACAAAGGATACACACTTACAGACCTATTTAACCTATGACCGCATCACCCAACACTAACAACAATAATCGGGTAAGACTATGAAACCTACACAATGATATGAATGTATGAAACAATCTTATAAAATAGCAACACTTAGAAAGATGAAATGCTCACATATTAGTGTGAAGAGAGGGTGGGATGATCGCAACAATAGATATTATGTAGAAACTACCCCTAATGCTCCAAGTCTAAATTCAAACCAAAACTCCAATATAACCAGAAAACCAGAATAAATTATGCTGACGCCTTTTCCCGGTCGCCCACCAGTGTGAGTCTATTTGCATCATTATATTCATTACAACAATTATTTACTTTATCTCAAATCTTCACCAAAATATTTCTAAACGTTATTGTTGCTATTGAATTTGTATGCCACTTTTCAATTCTGATAAAATTTACAACCCAACTCATATCTTTTGTCCTCCTTTTTATTGGTGGGATAACGATTTAGATCCCACTTGTCACAAGCCCCAACTCAGACTCACAGTTTGTCCTGGTGGTTGAGTGGTTAAAGAGTCTGGCTCTCATGTCAAGAATACTCGGTCTATACCCTACAGCACCTCCTAGTGACTGAGTGGTTGGAAGAGTCTGACTCTCAAAACAAAGCGAACCCTGTTTTCATTCCATATGATGCCAAAAATAGAGTTAACTCAGTGCTTTTTAACTTTACTTTGACCCGGAAAACCTAAGTTCAAATTGGCAGGCTACACTAGGATTAATTTGGCTATGAGGAGTGATTCAACATACTCCCCACATGAGAATGCTTGTACATTTACTTATTATCTAGCTTATCCTTCCTGTGTCCTTAGATAAACTAGTTTTTGAACCAAGTAACCCTTATGGGCAGTAGGATATGAAAGACTAATAGTATTTTACTAAGAAAGTATTAATATATATATATTTCTAGATTGTTTATTTTTGATGTATTTTTAGTTATACTCACGTTAATAGACAAACAGCATAAGATGTAAGGCTTGTAATAAATTGGGCTGTTTGTGGCGAGAGATACAGGGGCGCCTTAATTACTGGGTGAAATTGGTGGCTGCCCGGGAGGTCAGATCGAGGGGGTGCCAAACAGAGCCCTGCCTGACTTAACTTGAGAATTATATGAAAATAATTCCCAAACTTCCTAATTCCAAATTTTGACCAATAAAATAGGTAATTAATTAATATTAAGTCTAAAATGAGAACGATAGAATTGTTATAGCCGATTTTGAGAAAATGGAATTATTCTCTTTTCTTCCTTTAGTAAACTGCTATTAATTTTAGGGTTCGACAGAAAAACAGACAGATGGCGTTGCAAAACCCACTTTTTAGGGTTCGGGGAGTCATGAAACGTTGACATCCATCAACATTTCGAGCTAGATTTTTTTGGTGGTCGTAATAATTTACCTTAAAGTGTTGGCAAAGTTAAAAGAAATATATATTTGTGTATATCTTTAAAACATTCGGTTTTATAAAAATCTATTTCATGTAAAAGATGTTCATTATAAATAGATCCACATGTATGAATTGATAAGTAATTTGATATCTCAAAGACTTACGGAGATAAAATTAAAAATTAGAATTTTTGCATTAGACCGGAACCTTTAGAGCCATTTTGATGAAAAGTTAAAAGTAGCCATTGGGTTTGTAATATTGATCAAAGCTTAGAAACGAAATTTAATCAAAATCATTAAAGCTAATTTTGATAAAATTGATTTTTACTCTTTCCGTTCTTAAGGAAACTACCCTTAATTTTAGTGTTGGATATCCAATTCCAAAAATTCCTCGGGGTAACCCTATTAAAAGCCTTTATACCAAATTTTAGCCCAATCGGTAAAATAGTTTGGGCTCTATCCCGAAGTACAGACTGACAGACAGACGGCATTGCGAAAACCTATTTCAAGGTTCCGGGGTCATTAGACGTCGATATTCATGAAAATCTCTAGTTCAATTTTCTCTATACTTGTAAGATATCTAGAAAGTAAAAATGCGAAGAAGCTATTAAAAACTTCTGTGACAAAATGCACTTGTAAATTTGTCACAGATAATTCCAAAAAGATATAATATTAAGGACTAAACATTAGACTCGAGCTGGAATTATTGCACAACTAAAGCGATTTCTCTGCTTCATATCAGTAACCTTGGTGTTATTTATTTATAGGTATTTTAATTTTTTACAAAATTATGCTTGCCACAATTAGTATAATAGACTAACGTTTACTTCCCTGCTTTTGATCTATGCTTACGTTATGGTAGTTAAATTTCTAGTAGGTGTTAAAATTCTGTTTAGTAACGGTTTTAAAATGATCAAATATTGAAATATGTAATATTTAGTGATATAAAATTAAATCGTTTGATAATTTATCTAAGTGTTATCCTTCCTTCGAATTTTTTTGAATATGTTAAGGTTATTGTAGATGTCGAAGTCGAAGCCGAAGAAGATTTGGACTGCGACTTCCACTTTGACTTTTCGAAGCTTAACACACACCAATAATTATTTCTTAAATCATTCATTATATCAAAATTAAAGGGGTGAACATTGTCTGCAAAACATATTCTAATAGTCTTCTTTGTAATCCTAACTATTTTCGCAGTGAAACGTTTGAAGTACTCTATGATAGCCATTTATGGAGTTTCCCCTTTCAGATTATTTTCATGCCACACTTATGTTACGTTAGGTCTAGAGCTGCTAGGTTTTCGTGTGCATAGGAATTGTTTTTATTTGGGGGAGGAGGTTGTGTTAGACATGATGCTAAGACTTACTATTAAACCATAAGAATTAAGAACATTATTACTTTTTACAATAGTAGCGTAACTTTATTTGTGTGAGAAAGGGGCAGTGGGTAAGACTAATTTTTTTTTAAATTTCTACTCTCCTCTCCCCTAGTTAAGGTTAGAAAATTGAATTATCCTATAAGCTCTTCGAATTGATCCTTTTTTAGAGAGTTTTTGAAAATCAGACTCTTTGCATCTATTTAGAATAGTGCTCCCCCCGAATTATTTTGAAATTTGGATACTTCTCCAGGATTTTTGAAGTAGTCCTCCTTTGGAAAAATGTTGATGACTATACGTCACGAAAAACTATTTTATAAAGCGCTCAAAATATTTTTTTAAATACAAATAAGATTCCCTAAAATCTGTATTTGAAGTGGTGCTCAACCAGAATTTTTTTTGAAATTTGGAATGCCCTAGAAGCTATTTAGAATGTACTTCACTTGATTTATGTTTTGAAATTTATATACCACTTGGAGCTATTTGAAGTGTTCTTCCACCAACAATTTTTTTTTAAACTGGATGCCTTTAGAAGATATTTGGAATGGTCCTCACCAGTTTTTTTTCCTATTATGCTCACGCTACGTTAGGCTTAAAGTTGTCGGTTTTGGGGATTATTTCAATACTATCCTCGTATCCTCTGTTAAATAAGGGGGTGGCAAAAAGCAATCGCGCCCGGCTGCAAAATTTACCTCGGGTCAGCCCTGAGGAGATGTCACGGTTCCAACCTCAGCTGTTTGCACTGGATGGTGATTTACCATATATTAATGAATACTGTGGTTTTACCATGAATTTTTTTCCGATAGTTATTGTGCATTTCCTTTAAAAAAAATACCTAATGATATCTACCCCTTAGATAATTCCATTGATAACTCTGATGTTACTGAATGGGACACCGGACAACCTCCTTCTTATTCATTTTCATGGAGGGAGTGAGAGGAAACACAACATCGTGTATGGGAATCAAACTTATATATTTCCCCATCGCTGGCAAACCATAAACAAAAACGAGACTTATGCTTTTGTTCGCGCGCTCTGTACGCCAATTCTAAGCCTACGGTACTGTCCTTTATGCCAATCTCGCCCGTAGACCATCTTGTTTTTCTGTGCTGACCGCTCCCCGTCATGTCTGCCCGACAGAATTGTCAATACCAATCTTATTTGTAACCGACAAACATATATCCCTGTAAACCCTATCGAGGTCCACTTCTGACCCTAAACGTAAGCTAATTTAGGTCCCGCTTTCCGAAACGAATAAATTTACATTAAAATTACATGCTCGTTCATTTAAAATGGACCTTTGAAGTCCCCTTTTACCCCAGCGACCCCTTCTCTTCATTTGAACGGAGCGCTGACCGCAAATAGTATAACGCAGAACACTGCGGGATAATATTACTGAGTTGAGGAGTGAGGCGTATGCGTGCTTTATTCGGACACATGTGTTGTGGTCATGTATGAAGGTACAGTCGGTACAAACAGCAAGAATGCCTTAGAATGCGGTGAATACGAACGCATTTTAGTACCTTTTTTAACTCCTACTACGTGAACTTTAATTCAAACATTTTGAAAAATTTGAATAAGCCAGATCCAATTCTAGACAAATTTATATAAATGCTTACTCAGGAGTAACCCAGGACAATTCTAGTTTACCCTCAAAAATCAATGCTAGATATGAGTGCGGTGACTTCAGACATTATTAATTGTTAAATATATATATGATTCTCACACAAAATATATTTTAACTTAAAATTAAGTTATATGGTTCCAGTATAAAGAGAATACATAATATATAGTCTGATTTTGGTTGGAAGAACATTAGCGAAATCCAAACATATTTCTTTACGGCCAACGTTGATAACATTTTATTGTGATATTTGTACTATTTTATAGATATTGATAATATCTATCAAAAGTGACAGCTTCATATAACATTACTCGATGTATGAATATATTAGGATTGTTTTAGTAACTTTAGTAACTAGCTTCTTATGTTCTTCCTACCTAAATGATACTTTACACATAAAAACACGTGTAATTATTCTACATAATCAACGTTGACAAACTTGAACACAAATCACTCTCTTTTCACAGCGTCTTACCACCCGTTTGGGCAGTACAATTATGTACTAATTACGCTAATAGTTTTAGGGTTGAGAAAGGTTATATTTATATTAGGTGTACCCGCATTTGTGCGAAGGGTGAGTGGTAAACCGTTGTGGAAAAACCACCCTCAGTTCAGCCGACCAAAATTTGAACCTGGATCACCCCATCATCAGAAGTCTAGTCTATTGTAAGAATAGCGCCTTAGACCACGTGGCCACCGAACCGGGTAAATCGTCCTCTTCTTAGACCTAATGGGATTTTTAATTTACGAACAACTCGAGTTTCAAGGTTAGCTCTCATATTGTATGGAAGACCTTCTACAACATTTTGTATTTTCTTGGAATGTATGGAAGCACCAACCCCGTGTATGCCTAAAAAACCGACAAATAAAAACATGAAAAAAAATCTATCAACACCTTTGACACAAATGTAATGAATATATTATTTTAACTGCTAACCATGATGTTCGAAATAAACATTTCCATCACTATATTTCAAAACCACTTAAAGACTCACTAATTGTTATTATTATTATTATTATTATTATTAGCAACGCGTCTTACTACCCGTTCGGGTTATACGCTCTTACGCTAATGTGTAATGGTAGGGTGATTGTGAGATGAAATGGAGGATATTCACAAGATGTCTTGTCAGAGGTGAAGGAAGGGTTTGGTAATCAGATAAATCTGTGCCGGGACCTAGGATTGAACCCTGGACCCCTGCACAGAAGTCCGACACCTTACCCCTAGACCACCAGGTCACCCCACTAATTGTTAAAACAATGTTTAAAATTCAGTCCTCTTGAAGGTTCGCCATAAAATAATATCTATTAAATCTTCCACAAATGAAAACGAACAAATGCAGCTGTGACAAAAAGCCTTTATCTCTTATTTATAAACTCATAGTTCATTTTAGTTGTTTGATCATTTACTTGGTACTAACACCTCCGAAGTGAACAATGGATAGGACATCCTGAGTCATCCTACATGTTCATAGTCACCCCACATGTCCAGAGTCACCCCACATATCCAGAGTCACCCCACATATCCAGTCACCCCACATGTCCAGTCACCCCACATATCCAGAGTCACCCCACATGTCCGGAGTCCCCCCACATGTCCAGAGTCACCCTTCATGTCCAGAGTCACCCCACATATCCAGAGTCACTCCATATATCCAATCACCCCACATGTCCGGAGTCACCCCACATATCCAGAGTCACCCCATATATCCAGTCACCCCACAGGTCCGGAGCCAACCTACATGTCCAGAGTCCCCCCACATATCCAGAGTCACCCCACATGTCCAGAGTCACCCTACATGTCCGGAGTCCCCCCACATGTCCATAGTCACCCCAGACTATGGCGCCTGAAAAGCGCATCAAGACAGGGGTTAATTTTTGTGCGAAAAGAGATTTTATCACATCTTTAAGGTGAAATGAAAGTTAACGTGGGTTAAGGTCATGATTTTTTCTGTTTTTATAACCAAAAGCTTTCAGGCCAACACAAATAAATAACAATGCTTAAGCAGAAAAGTTTAGTTCAATTTTCTACAAACTTCAAATTTTTGTTTTAATAACTGCTATGAGCGTAGTGAAATTTGAATATATATTTCTTAATGAAGAGAAAAACACCTGGTAAAATTCCACGATGAGCATGATAATTATTCAAGAACTTTTGGTTCAGTCAATTTGATTATAACTAGACTAAACATATTCACGGTAGCAACTATTTTATCTATTTATATCAAAAAGGTGTTTTTTTTAGACTGTAAAATAGGGACCTTAAACATGTTTCTTTCCACCTCAAGTTGTAGTGGAGTGAATGTTCAAGTATTGACAAACGAAAACCCATAGAGAGATTAGAACCTTGGTCATCTGGATCTACACTTTAGTTGGATGGCACACTGACAAACAGAAGATCCCAGCTAGCTCGGTTGGTAGAGTGACGTTGTCTGTCAGATAGATTTTGTGACGTCACAGCTGCTCAAGATAGGATTTCCAATGTTAATAAATTTACGTTTTACTCAGAGAGTTTTTAAAATATAACGTTGAAACAAAAACCATAAATTCTTAAATAATTCTAAAAATAGTCCTACGGTGTCACAAAATTATTAGTTTTATTTTGAAGTAATTTTTGTATAAACATATTTCTTATAAATCCTCTACAACATAGGCTACTTGTTTTGTTCCCGAAAATATCCTCTAGAAGTATTCCTGGCAGGATGTAAATCAAAAATGTATGTGGTATTTTATTTTTATATAGAATAGAAAACAAGAAAAAGGTAAAATTAAAAAGAGAATTAAAGTTTTTAAGGTGCCAATATTAAAGTGGAAGTGTAAACTCGTCAGAGGAAGAGGGAAAGGGATATCAGCACATATACAAGATCCCTCTCAAGGCCAACTTCTCATTTTATTACGTCTCTGGCTACCCTGCTGTATTTCATTGGGAATATCCTGATGTGTAGTAAGTAATTTTTTTTTAGGTATTTAAAGTCCACTTTCTGAACTGATTGATTATATCAACACCCAATAATTTCTATGAGCGAGAGTGAAAGGACCCACCAATCTTGCCAGTAAAAGTATTTTCACATTCCTTCTAGGGTTATTTAACATGTCAAAATCAACATGAGATCGAGGGCATTACTTCTCCTCCGAAAAAATTTGTGCTACGGATTTTTATCGCTTGATTAAAATTAATTGGCCCCAGCTGGGTTTTAACCCACTAACATCGGGTTCTGAGGCGAGCACCCAAAATTACCGAGGTCTAAAATAAAATTATTTGGTTTCGTTAAGTAAAAAGTAGAATCTTTCTATAAAAAGTCAGTAAATAAAACAATTTTTACAGTAAAAATTATTTAAAAAACACCTCAAATTTAAGTTTAATAGTACTTTGAATGTAAAGCTAAAGGCTGAAGGTCTTATGTTTTATCTGTAAATATTTACCTTTGGTCAAAATATGACCTTCAGCTCAGCCATTTCAAAAAAAAAATTTGTTATGCTTTTAACAAAATGGCCTTTGGGGGAAGGAAACAAATTTCTAGGACTGGAAACTCTTATAGGTTATTGGAATGTAAAGAAGAAAATTCTAGCTGTACAGTTGATACTATTTTTATGTCATTTCAGAAAATATCAGGAAAGAATAAATACTTCTGTAACAGAAAAATTAAGTTAATTTTGCCATCATTAATTTGTGTTTAGATTTAAAAAAATTGACCATTGTTCGCATTTACTAACTAACATCCAATACTGTTTCCAACTTGTGGTCTGGGTCAATTTTTTATTAAAGTTATATATTTTCCACTACCATCTTCTAGGCCTGTCGTAGCTTCCTATGCCTTATAATATCACTTATTACTAGAACAGGCACAACATACAGTCCCCGCCTGTCAATTTATCAATGTGAAAGGGTAAACTAACATTTCACCAATGGAATTTTTCGGCCATGACGGGAATCGAACTTGGGACCCTTTTCTCAGAAGACGGACACGCTACCAGCTAAGCTAATGCGTCAAATTTTCATAATTAGCATTTAAAAGATTAATATATTAGGCAATTTTATCTAAAAAAAGTCAGTTTGTTTTATTTATCATTTGTATACGTATGTGCATTCCAAAATGATACAGGGGATTTTAATGTATTTTTGATAGTCATTTTTAGTGTGATAGGCAAAAGTTCGTAAAACCATGTCTCACTAAATGTCGGTGTATCTACTCATTGGCGTATGTGGATGAAACTATACACAAACTCGATGGTTTAATTGCGCAAAGCAATGCACAACAATCCGGTCACATATTTGACCAATTATCTTAGAGCTATTGTGTCCCCTTTCCTTGTGTCAACAATGATGATTAGAATACCTCAAAATAAATAACCTACAATCGTGTTGTGTACACTCCGTTTGCTATGAAAGTTTACATTCTTACCCTAACGGACTCCACTATCTGGCCTTATCTCACTAGCTGTACAATAACGGAAACGAGCAAGTTTAGCTCCCAGGGTAAGCGAAGTTACACACCCTTCATGACAAGAGCCTTGCTACCAAACACTAGGATACAAAATATGTTTATGATTTTATTAGAGAGAGGAAATTCGATAACTCTATCCCTTGATACCTATTGATTCTTAAGGGTATCGAGAGGATCGAGAAGTGAGAAAATAGCTCGAATCTTGATGCCTCGATTCCTAAAGATACGTGCAAATTATCGCGAATGCTTTATTAAGAGATTAATGAATATCGAATATTAAAGGCCGTTTGTAACGCATTTTTTCGTTAATTATTCCATATATTTGTATAGTAAAACTTATAAAAAGTATTGATTAGATTTGAAAACCTAAAAAATTGATGTTTTGCTTTAATATGTAAACATATTTACTGTGGTAAATAGCATAATGTATTTAAGGAAAAACACAGATAAACCTCAATATTAACAGATACCAACCCTTTGTTAAGAAATATATTACGATTGCTTTTAAAATGTACTGTCACAAATTTAATAATAATAATAATAATAATAATAATAATATAGGTAAAATTTATTTAAAAATTTTAAAGCCAAGATTAAAATCATGAATGTAATTTGTAAAGGCAAAAATGTTTTAAAAGTCTAATTAATATCTAATAGATGCTTACCGAAATTAACAGAATAAAATAAAATTGGTAAAAAAAGATTTACCTATCACGGCAGCCATTTTGGTTTCTATTAGTATAAGCCAATTTGGCCGTTTCTACTTCATTTCAAGCCTATTTCAGTAGGAATAGAGTATAGAAGGATCGAGATAAAAATTTAAGAATCGAAATCGAGAATCGGAGTCCAAAAATTGGTATCGTTCCATCTCTAATAATTATAAATTGTCAACCTCAGTGGTCTTCGGAAAAAGGGCTCGCCTCAGGACCCGATGTTCATGGGTTCAAACCAAGCTGATGTTGACAGATTTTTCTTGAGCAATAAAAATACGTAGCCCAACTTCCTTTGTAGAGGAAGTAAAGCCAATGGTCCCATTTCAACTGTGGCATATAAAAGAATCCTGGAATTTATAAGAAAATACCTTTCCCGGCAAAATGTGTAGGACCTTTAGTGCTCGCTAATAGAAATTAAGTGTGGAAGCCAATAGGGAACCACCACATTTTCCTTGCTCCTAGTACATGGAATTTCCACCAGATCGTGCAGGTAATACTAACCAGCTTAAGGGCTGAGTGCATTCACAGTGCCAGATGAATATAAATCATATCAAACCATTATTTAGGTTGACTTAAGAAGATTAATAAGTATCCGTGCATCCATCGTTATTATAACTATATTAATAAATATTTTACTGAGAGTGTCAAGAAAAATGTTTGTGTTTGAGAAGAAATTGATATAAATAAATTTATATTTGAGAAAGTTTCGGGTAACAGATCTTCACGTTCCTTTTTACTTTGGAGTGGTTCTCTTATAAATGCCTCAAATTTCAGATGTATAGCTCGTCGGGAATTATGAAAAAACTTCTGCGCGTTTGTACAAACCAATATAATTAGATATTTATAGCGATAGACTCGAAATATTTAAGGCGCAGATTCTGAACTGACCGATCATATCAGCACACGGATCTCCTAGTAATTTAATTCTAGAATAGATACCTATCCCAGTCCACCAGCCATTAATTCATTACTGTGAAGGGGGCAAACTCCATTTGGCCAGTATGGATATATAATTCTTTCCAGGAATCAAACCCAGATTCGTATGCTCTATAGACAGACTTGCCGACTGAGCTACGATGTTGGACCAAAATAACTTTAAATACCGGTTGAGCTACCTCAAGAATCCTCCGTTCGTGACGCATAACTTTATATAAAACACCAAAGATTTCATAGCCATAAGTATAAACCTCAGATATCGGCACACACTAATGAAAGCTTCTGTTACGTTTGCTAGTAGATGTTATTAGAAACCACTCATAGCTAGGCTGAGTGTATAGGGAGGTTAGCTACATATCTAGAAGACCCTGATTCCATCTTACATGTCTTCATGACTGAGTGGTCAGGTGGAAATTAGTTCTGTAATGGTTACAGCAGAGAAAAGGGGAAGGGAAAGAAGGAAACATGTTTTGTGTTTTTATTGGCAACAGCATAGCTTTGTTTTACATCTAATAGAGATAAATTAATTCTCTTGTACTCTCATTTATCTACCCACACCACAAAACAACACCCGCCCTCCCTTAACCCCTTACATTTCGGTGAATAACAGTTGGGCTATGGGAGACCTTGTCTCAAACGTGTATAGCTTTGATGGACCACGATCACTGGCCCGGAGGATTATTGTCACAGCTTAGTTGGGATACGTTCACAGGCCAGGAGGATTATTGTCATAGATTAGATGGACCACGATCACTGGCTAGGAGGATTATTGACATAGCTTAGATGGGCCAAGTTTACTGATCAGGAGGATTATCATCACAGCTTAGTTGGGCCACGTTTACTGGTCAGGAGGAGTATTGTCACAGCTTAGTTGGGCCGCTTTTACTGGTCAGGAGGAGTATTGTAATAAATTAGTTGGGCTACGCTTACTGGTCATGAGGAGTATTGTCACAGCTTAGCTGGGCTACGTTCACCAGTCAGGAGGATTATTGTCATAACTTAGTTGGGCCACGTTTACTGATAAGGAGGATTATCATCACAGCTTAGTTGGGCTACGTTCACTGGTCAGGAGGATTATTGTCATAACTTAGTTGGGCCGCGTTTACTGATCAGGAGGATTATTGTCACAGCTTAGTTGGGCCGCACTTACTGGTCAGGAGGATTATTGTCATTGCTTAGTTGGGCCAAGTTTACTGATCAGGATGATTATCATCACAGCTTAGTTGGGCCACGTTTACTGGTCAGGAGGATTATTGTCACAGCTTAGTTGGGCCACGTTTACTGGTCAGGAGGATAATTGTCACAGCTTAGTTGGGCCACATTTACTGGTCAGGAGGAGCATTGTCATAGCTCAGTTGGGCCACATTCACTGGCCAGGAGGAGAATTGTCATAGCTCAGTTGGGCCACGTTTACTGATCAGGAGGAGCATTGTCATAGCTTAGTTGGGCCACGTTTACTGATCAGGAGGAGTATTGTAATAAATTAGTTGGGCCACGTTTACTGGTCAGGAGGATTATTGTCACAGCTTTGTTGGGCCACGTTTACTGACCGAGACGATTATCGTCACAGTTTAGTTTGGCCACGTTCACTGGTCAGGAGGAGCATTGTCATAGCTCAGTTGGGCCACGTTCACTGGTCAGGAGGAGCATTGTCATAGCTCAGTTGGGCCACGTTTACTGGTCAGGAGGAGTATTGTCATAGCTCAGTTGGGCCACGTTTACTGGTCAGGAGGATTATTGTCACAGCTTTGTTGGGCCACGTTTACTGATAAGGAGGAGTATTGTCATAGCTCAGTTGGGCCACATTCACTGGCCAGGAGGAGTATTGTCACAGCTTTGTTGGGCCACGTTTACTGATCAGGAGGATTATCGTCATAGCTCAGTTGGGCCACATTCACTGGCCAGGAGGAGTATTGTCACAGCTTTGTTGGGCCACGTTTACTGATCAGGAGGATTATCATCATAGCTGGTTGGGCCACATTCACTTACCAGGAGGAGTATTGTCATAGCTTAGTTGGGCCACGTTCACTGGTCAGGAGGAGTATTGTCACAGCTTTGTTGGGCCACGTTTACTG
>CABFOW010001422.1:86873-121776 GCA_902141385.1 Timema californicum | reverse complement strand
AGGATTATTGTCACAGCTTAGTTAGCCCACATTCACCGACCAGAAGGATTATTGTCACAGCTTAGTTAGCCCACATTCACCGACCAGAAGGATTATTGTCACAGCTTAGTTAGCCCACATTCACCGACCAGAAGGATTATTGTCACAACTTAGTTGGGCCACGTTCACTGGCCAGGAGGATTATTGTCACAGCTTAGTTAGCCCACATTCACCGACCAGAAGGATTATTGTCACAGCTTAGTTGGGCCACAATCACTTACCAGAAGGACTATAACAGATAATAGACCTGCGGCTGTATATGAATTCAGCCCCACCAAACCTTTTGGCTTATAATAGTCTAGGCTTGTTAAGGTTAGGTTAGGTAAGACTAGAATAGCATTCTGTTGGGTCTAACTATCTATCGCTTGCTGTTTATCACTCAGTTTGAGAAAATCCTTACAACCATCCTATAGGAAGTGCCACAATAGCCGGGACCGAGTAGTAGGCCTACAACAGTACTCCTTGCTTGCAATTTCCAAGAAGAAACTCTAGGCCCAACTGTAATGTGGGATTAACGATACCCTTTTAATCGCAAGTCATAACAAGTATACGTGTCCCAACTGTATTACCACCACACATGTATCACTCCCTGATCAGTCGAGTCTCATGTCCAAACCTACCTAGAATGTTGCTAACTATTTAAGAGCACCGCCTACTTTAAGAAAAAAATATCCTCGCCCTGCATTATTTCTTTATGTAAATGGAAGTTTCAAAGTTTCAAACCAAGAAAACAATCCTCAATTATATTAGAAGGTTTTGTTGTGACACCGATAAAATTACCTTGTTTACGGAAGGCTAATTCTATGTTTTTAATAAATTACTTTGCTCTCAGATCTGAGACATTTTGCATGAAACCTCCTTAAAAATGTGATAGTCTCGGAATTTTATAGATATTTAAAAAAATCTTAACCAAAATAATTTGAATCCTACAAGAACACGTTAATACTTTTCAACTCCATTTTGAGGTGAACAATGTTTTGACATACTTAATCACTACCTAAACTTTTTTTTCTGTATGTCTGCAACACCTCAGCACTCTGGTAGGTGGCCGCCTTAGGTTTTCAGTAGTAAATCTAGTGATTTCATTTTCATGCATCTCGCTTCAGGTCTTCTGTTTCTTTCTACTCGACAAATGCCATTTTCTTGACGAGATTCATTCTAGGAAAAAATAAATATATCTATAATATATACAGATATATTTTTTCTTTTTGTGTTTATTTAATATTTCAAAACTCACAGTCAACACAACTCTTTTCCTTTTTTAAAAAAAGAAAAGAAATGTCCTCCTTTGAACTCGTCAAAAACTGTCGATAACTTGAAAAGAGAGAAAAGACAATAGTTCTTTAGCAAAAGATAGAACCAAAACTTGTTTTTTAAATAATTTGTGATCTTGCATTTCGGTTTTCTCAGTAGGAAATGAATGATATTACAAAAATTGTAGTGAAACGCAAAAAATATTTCGAATAGTAATAAAAAATCAATATAAGTTTTTATCCATCTCAGTGGCTAGGCTGTTGGTTTTTGTGACGCCCACTGATATCTGGAAGCGTGTATAAAGAACAACCAAGGGATTACAAGAGAAAACAGAGTTTTATTTCAATTAAGTCAAATATAAAGGTAATAAAGATACATCATATATTTTAAAAATGGCATAGAGAGCCAATTTTTAGTCTGGCAATAAACATCAATTCAAGATCATTAAACTTAATCATAAATATACATAATATTACACAAGATAGACATTATCGACAAACTATATATATGAAATAGCGAAGCCATCAAATTTACTTTAAATATATATATATATATAATACATAATGTATTATATATATATATATATATATATATAATACAAAATGTATTCTGTCAAAGCAGACACAAGGATAGTAAGATAGAGTGGTTAAATCAATGATATATAAGTCCCAACAATTGACGTGGAATTCTATACTTAAGTAACAATGGATAATTTACTTTTATAATTTACATTGAAGAGTATAAATATGTTTCGTAAACCGCCGTTAGAAACTATACAACCTAACATGATAACCTAATTTGAATTAAATAAATATACAATAATTTACGCTATTAAAGCGTGCATACATTATTTTAATAACCTCCCAGAAACTCGTAAAAATATCGATGCAATCGCTTAGCTGATCTAAGTGGAGATGAGAGCGCACCCCAAGTACACAAACAGTACTAACGTAAATCATGAATTCCCCTTAAAAACAAATATAACTGACTCGCGGTTCATCCGCGTCAAACCCCACCAGAAAACCCATCTATGAAATATGGTTATAATAAAGAAAGCCCAAACAATAATTTTGAAAGGTATCCCTCCCCATCATTTATATCCGAACAGAAATTTGGAATTAGGTTTCCTAGCCCTAGTTTATATCGGCGCCCTCACCTTTATGCAAGCCAGTGGTATAATGAGTGACGAGGTAAACAATACAAGCTATTATATAGTAGATACAACCTACACTTGTTCTCAGAGGAGGGGGAAAGCAGGGTTGAAACAAAGAACAAAAGGAAGGGAGAAGACTAGCGCTCTCGAAGCTTAGCGGCCAGTCCAGTAACTACTCGAAGTTTGCAGAACATCTCAGATGGCGGAACCGGAAACGATCTTGGTCAAGTGAAGTCCTTGTTTGTTGTGGGCCAGGCTTCGATGACGAGTGAGGTGCTGACCAGCGTCTCGTTTCAGTCGAAAACATTTCAAGCCACGGGAGAGGATGTCTTAGCGTGTGTTAGTGCTCCATCAGACGGAGAGAAGCCAGGCCGGTGTTGGTGAGTCTTGTAATTCCATATTACTGGGTGGTATGCGTTAGATGTTGTTATTGGTTGTAAGGTAACATCGTTACATTTGAACCACAAATAATGGGGTATCTTGTTCTATTCTGGCTGGTGCAGACGAAGATACTATTTATGTATCAAGGTTCTAGAATCTAGAGTATGTATTTTCCGTATGTATTAGTATTTTCTCAGAGGGAGTGGGGGAACCCATTTAAAAATACACTCATAGTATATACAGCCGGTATTCAAGCTCAGACTTTCTCGTCATCAGAAGGAATGGCAATGATTTATTGACATAAAATATATATATATATATATATATATTTATTGACAAATAAATCAATATATATTAATTTTAAATCAATTTTTTAGCATCCGATACATCGATATAATTATCTATATGATTTATGTATCGGACTAAAATTTAATGCTCATGAATCAAGATAAATATAACTTTTTCTCTTGTTTATTAACTGAGTTGATTTTTTCCTATTTTTATTAAATTTGTCTGCTATTTGCAACAGTTAAATGAAATATTAAAAAGTAAAAATAGGAGAAGAAAAAGTAGCATTACAGAGCAGTAGCAATCTTAATACCGCCATTTGAGTTTGCCCAGAATAATGTAATTCATTGTATCGGAGACAACAGATATTGACATAATTTTATCGATATATCGTAGCTTTCGATATACCTTTTGATATATCAAATGATAAATGTATCAATATATAAGGGAAAATTGCCATTCCTAGTCACCAGTAGTACCAATTTAAATGAGACTTTGTTCGCGGGATTATCTATGCGGTTAATATTGTCCAAGAATGACCAAAATCAATCTGGCGTGCACCGCATACGTAATATATTGCTCACTTGACCGTTTAGAATGGAAGATATAGTCTAGTAATTTCTGGCGAGGGCTATTATCTCTCCCAAATACAACCCCTTCATAAAAACAACCTCCCTATAAGGGCTTTTATAATGCTCAACAGCGATAAAAACCTACCATATTTATATTGTTGCAAAACTCTTTTGAAGGGGTACATTTTTCTCTCTTTTACTTCGATAGTCGAAATAACGCTTTTTTTTTAAATTCAATTTTACAGTCCATTTGTCCCTTCCAATCTCATCCTAGTAGAGGGATAGACATCTCTTTTGATGGCAAGTTTCGTTATTTGGAGGTGACCCTTGAGCACAGACCAGGTATATACCAGAGAGACAGCCTTCAGATTAAAATGGCTACGTTCATTAGGAGAGCTTGCATCTTTTAATACAGAGATCGCTAATTGCAGTCCTAAGTGACAACATCGCTATCGAACAGGTATTTAAAAACAGTTCACTTTAAAGATAGTATTACTGGATAACAAACAAATATTGCATTCTAGTGTCAATAAAACGGCTTTCACAAAGCTAGGTTCAGGTAGCGGCCCGTCCTCCTCCCCATAAGCCAAACCTGCAAACGAGCCTATTCAAACTTCCAAATAACAAATAAAACGTAGAATACAATGATAATTTTTTGTTTAAACGAATTCTTGCAAAGTGTCTAGTTGTAAATAATTTATAAATAACTTCTAGTTACTTGGCTGAAAAAGTTTTTTTTTATTTAAAAGATGTATGAGGGTGAGTTGGGGGGAGGGTGGTAGTTCGGACCGCTACCCCTTTACAACAAACAATTTGAAAGGGAGCTTCACTTGGAAGTGATGTTATCACTGAGGACTGCAACTAGCACTCCCCAGTGCCCGAGGACTCAACCTGGCTCAAGGGGTGCAGCGAAACACCCGTAAGGCTGGCTGCATGTCTGTTGTATTCCTTGTCTGTGACCCCAAGCTATTGTTGGTTGGCTTATTAGCTATAAGTCCCATACCATCCTCCACGTCTTACCACACTTCCGAGCTATTGTTGGGTGTCTTATTAGCTATCAGTCCCATACCAGCCTCCACGTCTTACCACACGTCCGATCTATTGTTGGTTGTCTTATTAGCTATAAGTCCCATACCAGCCTCCACGTCTTAAGGCACTTCCAAGCAATTGTTGGTTGTCTTATTAGCTATCAGTCCCATACCAGCCTCCACGTCTTACCACACGTCCGAGCTATCCACATATCTACACTGATTGAATAGGTGGGTCCACCAGGTACTCAAACCAGGCCCAATATCAGGGACAAAGCCCGGGATCCCCCTCTTATAAGACTTTTATTACCAATAAAATTGAATTTAAAAAATTAAGTAAATCAATCCTGAAATACTCTTCAGCTTCGTAGAAGTTGTCGAACGTTTAACAAACTTACAAAAAAATATATTATAAATTTGATTTCTTGGCCCCCCTGCATGGAAGCTGGTTAATAATTGTGTCGTAGCTCAGCAAAAATGCGAGCTCATGCTCATTGCTGGGGCCCCCAGGACCATCCAAGCGCTTTGCCAAGTTTTAAGCTGGTTACTCAACCTTCTGAAAGATTCTTTTACTTCCGCTATTTTCCTCCGAAGGAAACGCCAGCGGGTGATCTGGGCACTGGGCATACACTAATTATATTAGTATAGGTAAACATTATACTTTATTGCTTGTCATTCACATTATATTTTGTATTTTATTTTATTTCATATATTTCAAAAATAATTTTATCCATCAACCTTTGATCCAGACTAAGGTCCGGTGCTGTGATATCAATTACTACTCCCTTCCTCGTGGGGGGCCTGGAGGAAGGTAATTTACAGGTCACTGAGGATAGTGTTGACACATTTAGGAAAGGGGGGCACCCCCTCATCGATGGCTAGGTGGGTTAAGCTTGTCTAGTCTGGCAAGCCATTGAAGGGGAAGTTGGGCTTAGAATCCCTGTCAGCTATACTAATTTCCTACTTGTCTTCTCATTAATATAGTTAAATAGGTGTTGCCTGGACGTTTAGTAAAACACAATGTAAAAAATAAAAGAAGGAAAAAAACTTTCACATCACCCGAAAACCCATACTGGTACTAGACGAGACTGACGTTTTTATCCGCGTGCCCACCATTCCGAGAATTGACCTTATCAAGTTTCTTAGTAATAATTATCAGTAATAATTGCATATCCATAACTTTATTCTCAAATTAATTTACTCACTTTCTCAAAACAATTCGATACTATTGCTACCACCTGAAAGGTCACAAAATATTCAAAAAATGACTGAAACTTACTTATAATATATTTAAGAAATAACTCTAACTCGTTTTTATTAGTAGCCCTATTTGAGCTCCTGGCTTATAGTTAATTTTATTTGCCCACCCCCTCCCCTCCCTTCGGCCTTTATCTCCCCACGAGCAATTTTTTAACTACCTTTCTTAACAAAGTGACCGAATTTGTTAGAAAATAAACAGTACTTTCATAGCCTCTTCTTCCTCTGCTCCTTGTTAGTGCAGGCATTATCCTCAGGACAGCACTGCAGTCGCGGTGTAAGCTCCACATGTGTCCGCACAATCCAATTCCGCTTGTATTAAGCTCTTAGGAGGGGCTGCGACTAATTGGTTTACACGATTACCGAGGGGTTGTGCTTACCCCCTTTCTCCCCCCTCTCTCTCTCTATCTTCTGGAGAAATCATCCTCCTTCAGTCCAAACCCTCTCTCTTCAATGTAGTTTCAGAATGCGGGGAGAACTGATAAATTACCCCTCGGGGTAATGTATCTGAGCTGTGCGTGGAGCGAATGTTATTCTGGGTATATATAGCTTTGAACCAGAGATGGGATTCAAACTGTTGAGCTATTTTTCATAAACAATTATAGGACACAAGTGGAACGTGGGGGGTTGGGAGGAGGATAGTGTTCCACCCACAAATAGAGTACCCAAGTAGAGGGAAAATATAATAGTTTAAACAGTTCAAATCTTGTTGGAAATGGTGTATCTAAGGGTCAATTTTCAATTCTAACGTACTAGTGGCAATACTTGGTTGTCAGAGACTTTGAGCCCAAAGGAAAAAGGATGAGGGGGAGGAATAAGTAAAGGGTGAAGACGCTTTACCTAGGACAACACTAAACACCAAACACTAGCAACAAGAATTGTAATATCTAGGTAACCGGTTGGGAACATTCATATCAAATAAACTCTCTACTGCATCTGGTCTAGTCTTTCAGCAAGCCTTGCACCAAATCCCCAAATGCGGGAAATGAATTCTCCATATCTTTAAATTTAGCTGGGGAACATCTCGGGCTAAGGGTGACCTACATGAAGGGAAGTGACATATTTATTATGAAAATGGCAGCTCTGAAGCTTCAAAAACAATCCTTAACTTAGAATATTATGCTGTGGCCCTGTTAAAAATAATTTATTAGCTATAGGTCTATATTTTTTTATTTTTTTACTTTGATACCAGAACTCATTTTAATAAAACGTTCTTGAAAATGAGCTGATTTAACATTTTCCTCATTTTATTTTAAATGTAAAAACTCAAACTGTATGGATTTGAATCCTATAGAGTCCTCCATTTAGATGTGAGCCATATTTAGAAATAACAAACGACTTCTTAGATACCATCGGGTTTCTGGACATCTGCAACGCACCTCAGCGCTCTGGTAGGCGGCCCTCTTGAGATAACGTCAGTTTCTTCCTCACTTTTGTTCTGTTTTAAAAGAGGTAATGGCCATTTCACGGGGCACAGGATCGCTGTTGACCTTTTATGTTTAGATAAAAGTTATCTTAGTTAACACTTTAGTTTGTTAAAATGTTTACCACCAAGGTTGTTAGTGGATTACTATAAGGTGGTGTGAATATGGAAGGTTATAGAAAGTGCACCCGCATCAGTGTGAATGTGGAATAGGTAAATTAAGGTGAAAACTCAAATGTGGACACATGGTATGGCCAGGTGAGATTCCAACCCTGAACTCCTGTGGCAATGACACAAAGAACAAGACGTGACTTATGTCCATGTGCCCATCAGTGTGGGTGTCATCGCCATTCTGTGTTCAGTTGGACTTTTGCTGTTGTAAATATACTTCTTTTTTTACTAAAGAATATTTTCAGAAGTTTTGAAAACTAATTATAAAAAAAAATACACCCCCTTTAATCCATTCACAAATTTAGGAGAAATTATTGGTGTAAGTAGAATGTATTAAAGGTGGGTTAAAATGTTATTTCAGTCCTTCTTTACTTCCTTTAATTTATTATTATTACTATCATCATCACGATTTCCCATACACACGAGAGATATTTTCGTTCCTAATTCATAAATAAACTTGCGTTCAAACAATAGTGACAACTATTACGAAATATCTAATGAAGTATATATTACTAAATATGTACAAGGAGTATTCACATGGTCATTTTTTTCATCCCCGTTTTGAGACTAGTTAAGGTTTCCAACAAAAAATATAAAATACTTTCATAAAACTGATTAAGTTTGTATAAGTTAAGCGTTTAAGGTGTATCTTGAAACAATCCAACATATTTTTTCGAAAATATATTTATAAAACATTTAAAATGAACGTTCCATCAAACCTTTTTTCAAAACTATAATATTTATTTTTACTTTTCTATGGAAGAAAAGGAAATCTCCTTCTATTTGGCTAAAGTAAGAAAACTTGTATCTCTTCTGCACATGTGTCTGTATTTAAATATCGTTGAAAGCTAAGATCAGTACTGCTACCAAATTACGTGCAAGTTTTTATTATAGGTAATGGTTTTGTTAATAGTCCACATGATAGTGGGTCCTTCATACGGTAATAGTTTACTCAACTAAGTACGGAAACATCAGCCGTGTGAACAGGGCGTTATGTTAGTAACAAAAACTGCCATCGTAAAGGTTTTTTTGATCTTTCTCCGAACTCATAAAACTTTAAAATGGGACTTGAACACTGTATCTAGGTAGCATAACAGACTCATTGCTTCCCATAGCCGACTATAAACGCAATCATGAGTTTATTTGACATACGAACTACAGTGCACTTGTCAACAATTTTGTGCCAGAAATCAGGCAGATAATTAAAAAGTTAATCTTAAAAATGTAGCTATTTATCTCCTTGTTTATGGTAGAGAGGCTATATGAGAGTGAACAGAATTAACAAACTCGTGTTAATACTGACATACACTTACAATTATATTTAAATGTTATTTATTAAAATATATATTACCAAATGCAATCCAAACTGGGAAAATGTATCAGAGTTTTCATCAGGAGCATTTCTCTCTCTCTCTTTCATGTTCGTTATCGAGGAAGTTTGTGCATATAATGAGCTTATCACTGTTACAGCGTTGTGCCGTTGTCGGTAAATTTGTCCCCCTCCCCACCCCTACACACACAACACGCCATTTCCCCCTATTGTTACAGTTCTTCCTTTTGTTTCCAAAACAATTGCTAGCTTGGAAAAGTAAACACATTTATGACGCTGCGCAGAAGAGGGGTAATGCTTACAGAACTAGAAGGAATAGTTGTGTAAGTAAATAATGAACTCGAGGAGATAAACGTTCTATGTCAAGGAATAACAAAAATAGACACAAGGCCGGTTTTAAAACTAAATTAGCAGCGTTGATAAGTATTGTGTATTAAACACCAATCTCGTCTGATCAGGTTTGCCGATGGCGGGGAGTTTGAGTACCGCTCGGGTGTACTGAGAGTGGTGAGTCTCAACTAACTTTATACTCTTCTTCCACGTGAATATTTTCTACATTTTCTTTAAATTATACTTCCCCTACTCCTACCCCATTAGTGTAGTTAAACGTGTGCAATCCAAGGGATTGACATATCACGTGTGTATAAGCCGGCACCAGTTCACCCGACCACGCTTAGAATCTCAACTTTTCCGTCACCACTCACCAGCAAACCAGATTATTGCTAAGTAATCAAACTCCTTAGACCACGTGACCACCATAGTGGAGGATAGCCCTTTTTTGTCCAACAAACCCTTGTTGATTCCCTGGTCATAATTTAACATTGTCTTTCATTTGTATTGATAAAATATAACTAATTTATTTGCTATTGACGGTTTGGTACTTAGGCCGCACTGACCCCAATCCCTTCATTTCCGCGTATGTTTGTGTGCGCGCGCATGTATTATAGAAGTGGCGTGCGAACCAGAGCTCTCAGGCAATCTGTAATACGGGCGCGCAAAGCAGATTGCCTATTTACATAATATCAGGCGAGTTGATTCCTTCTTAGAGAAATAAACTGTATATGTCCATTCTCTTTCTGTGACAGCTTTGGAATTCACTTTTTAAATCTATTTATGATTATATTTCAGAGTTGTTGGTAGATGTTAGTGCCAGAAGGGGCTATCAACCTCTCGAATTAGTCAACATAACTAAACATGAATGGGAATTCAAAACTAATTCAACAATATATTTGTATGGAAAATATTTAAACGTTTTTCTTTTTTTCAAATTTACTTAACGAGATTTAATTATTTGACATCAGTGGTTGCATTATCTAAGGTAGGGTCTCTTAACCGAGGGAATCCATATCCCTTAGGGGTAAGGGAACACAATAATGGGAGGTATAGGACTCGAGCTCTGAACATAAAATCTAGATGTTATAGCTAGATTGTGTAGACCTATTTGTGATTTGTAGTTTTCTATAAATAAATATGATAGCATCATTCCTATTATTTTCTTTCAAGAGTTTTGTTCCTAGCTACCGATGTGTAGAATAAAACCAAGATATTGAAATATTTTTAGGTCTTACTGACACATAATAGGACTAGTGATAATGATGATGCTGCTGCTGATGATGATTCCGACGATCTGGCGACGTGGATATGAGGGAGTACATATTGGAAAATCTTTTGGGGGGTCTGTAATCGTAAAAAGGTTCAAAACTCTTGGTCTAAGGCATCATAACTTTAATAGACTGGACTGTAGGGGACGAGGGGGTTGGGTTTGGAATCCTGTCGGGGTGTATTTGGGGTGTTTTCCTACATGGTTTCACACACACCTTTAAAACAAATTCTTGGTACTTTTTCTCTAGTTTTACATGTTCATCCCAATAATTTAGACATGAGGATAGTCCAGATGGAGAGTAAGACAAGGAGTAGGGCTATTGAGTTCACACCTTCTTTCCAAGCAAGTTAAGTCGATTGGCCTTTTTCATTTGTCGTAGAGTTGCAGAGACGTGGGAACAAACGGTTATTTTTATAAATGTTTATTGTTTTGCCATTTTCTTTTCGGAAACGGTTTGTTCAAGAATAGAAGCATGTTGATTAAGTTATACGTTTTATATACATACTTCCTCTATGATTTTAACAGTGTTCAAATAACGATAAAATTGACATTATTCAATAGAAAACTGCCGGCCTCATAACAAAACATAACAAAATGTAACAATTAATAAACATTGATACATTATCATAGAGGGGGGGTTGAAAATATTAACATTAAAACTTCACTCGGATTTCACTGATATTTCCAAACGTATGATTTTTCCACAAGACCTGCCCGACAGCTAGCGCCATCTACGGTTTCCATGATCCATCTGTTATTGTTGGCGTGGAAGGATATGTTGATTGGTTGTGAAGCCACGACACGCCTTTCACCCTCCCGAACCAGAATCCCACAAAATAGGTTTTATACTTGCACTCGACAGGGCCAAGGGCCTTAGCAAAAAAATCAAATCGAACCATTAGTTAAATGTAAATAAAATATAAACAGGATTGCAAGTAAATAAAATAATATGGGGAAATCTTTTAAACGGAAACATAAATTAGTGGAAACTACTTTATTTGTATCTAGATTTTAGTAATATTTGTAAAGCTTGTGTTACGTTATCATACGGAAAAATTATTGTAATCGGCTGAAATTTTCGGCCTTGATACGCTGATGGATCTATCGCGTTTTGGAGTGGGAAGAGTGGAAATACAATTATTTTTGTATATACATGGGACTACAACTACATCTGTTTGATGAATTTTGTTCAAATTTGATGTTCTATAGTCATACAAACCTTTAGGAGGAATAGTTTTAATTTTATCCTTAAAATTAAGGGTAGTCTACTAATGAGGGTATTTTTTTTATCTCTCCAAGATTTTGGATATGCTTACAACTCCTTTGTTAAAAGTGGATATCTGGGAAGTATTTTAAATGATAATGACCACTGTATCGTTTTGTTTTGTCTGAAGCCCCACGTTGTCGAGTTGTAGAGTGTTTGCTTTCGTTGCTCTTTGGGGAGTCCTAGGTTGGATGTCCTTCGTTGTTGAGTAAAATAGTAAAGTGGGAATGTATATGATTGTAGGATTCTCTACTTTGGGGGTCATGGATCGAGGTTCATAGTGATAATTATATGGGTTTTGTCTTGATATTTTATCTATATAATACGTTAATTTATTGAGATTTATTTTTTATTAATTTAAATCCAGTTTATTCAGAATAATTTTATTGGCACACTTGATACGTTGTTTGACGAGATAACATTTTAGATTAATGAGACGTGGACCTTTCCTCTGTAGGGTTGTATAGAACTACCTTGAATATTTGAGAATAGTTTGACACAGACCGTTCTTAAAGTAAGGTTGCGGACCGACTGAAGAGAGGAATCTTCCTTTTGAGTATAACCTTTGAGAAAAAAACTCATTCTACTATGTTCTTTTTGTCTTTCTTTCTTTTGTTGCACCATGCTCCATTCTTTCTAGAAGCGAGGGAGAGAGATAAAGTGTGTTTTCAACGTGCTCATATTTCACAAGTGTTTGCAACAGGGGTGTGGGGACTTTTAAACAATGGAAAATATAAGCTGACGTCATAGTGTCACCGTAAACAACAACAAAATTAATAATTGATAATCCAAATGTGTGAGGAGATTTTCTAACACATTTGCTTACATTTGGTTTTATGTTCTGAACCTATTCATTAATTTGGAATATGATAAGTGTGGGAACTTTTGATTAAAATTGTTATTAAATGAGAATCTATTCATTACAACAATGTAGCCTATACTGGTTTTTTTTCTGAAAACAATTTATCTAAGGGGAGTTGACTGATAAAAGATTTTTGAAAATTTTGTTTCAAGCTATTATAGACTGTATGATTGTGTCGTAGCAATTAGTTAAATCTACATCGTTATAAACGTTTTTTTTAACATAAAACTTATTCTAATACAAGAGTTTTAAAAATGGAAACAGGTATTTTGCAGCAAATTTCTTGGTAATAATTATAATTTACAGACTTACAAGATAAATATAAAATGGTTTCTATCAAAGTTTTATTTTGTACAAACTGAAGATTTATGAACAATAACTTATCTTATGTGTTTTTGAAAAGAAAGAAATGATGTCGTAACGTTTTCGCTGTATTATTTTCTGAAGAACGAAAAATTTAATAAAACGTTATTTTCATATATAACAAAAGTATCAAACCAAACCTCGAGTAAAATGGTTTTATATCTTATTTTTAACTTCTACTGTACAGTCTGGAAAAATGTATATGCACGTACTGTAACCTGGATATTGCCGATCAAACTTGGTAGTCGTTGATAAGAAAGTTCGGGATTTGAATCCCGTTTGGGCTACACTGAAGTTTGGCTTACATCATGTTATTGTTTTATTTGGGATTGCCATAACTAGCTTGATATTTTACAAAAAGGAATTATTTAAAAAAATGGCAGCCTGATTTTCTACTTTAATATAGTTTTGATGCCGCTTACTTGCATAAAAAATAGGTTGAACAGCTATCATTGAACAGCTATCAATGATCAAGTGATTTCAAAATATTTGCGTTAAATTTTGAATCTTTACTAATTTTTATTATTGGATGTTTTCTATTACGACAGGTCCATTCTTTTTGTCAGTGATCTTAGACCGCCAATGCGCCTTGTCCTCTGCCTCTTCCTTTATCTCCCAGAATTTTCTTCTTTCCTTCGAGTCATCCAATATTACAATCCTTTTTCTTCTTAAACTTTTCTTTCCCCACAACCTTGCCTTCTTTGACATCCTGCATAAAACAATTACTCCTAAGGATGTGTCCGATTTATTTTGCTTTGTACCAAAGAATCATATCCCAAATGGTTCTCTTCTCACCTACTCTTCTTGAGACGTCTTCATTTGTCACACGGTCCACAAGATCTTCTCCAGCACCACAAATTAATATAATGGGGTAAGGTTGAGAAAGTTAGAATTGAGAGGTAAGACAACCTCACTTGCGTGGAGGAAGAGAGAGTTGGAAAGCGTTTAAGAAAAATCACCCTTAATACACCCACCCGGGATTTGAGCACCGATCTTTCCATAACTGGGAAATCAGCTTAAATAAGCTTGAAATTTAGACTCCGTGCCCACCAATTCTGGTGTCGGTGTAGTTGTCATCATTATTTTGCTACATGTTTATATTATGGATTAATAACGAAAACATCACCCTTGTGAATGGGTTATTCAATGCAGATGATCGTGCCCGTATCCATACATCCAACCATGCTAGTGGATTGTTTCCCAGTGTAAGTGCTTGTATATAGTGCTCATAGTGCCAGTAGTGTTAGACCACACTATCAACAAGGGGGACACGATGTGACCATCTATAAAACTCGTCGGAACAACTCATTGCAGGGCCTCTTGAAGTTTGCCCCCATGCACTCATTGAAACCAGCCGCGGTAGGTGAGGGCAAGAGGGGTCTATGATGCTCCTACCTTTCCACACATACAGGTATTCCCGAGAGCATGGAGCAGTGAACATTTGAGAGCCTCCTCCACACAACATAATTATCTTAAATCTGCCACTTATTTGAAGGGAAATATCTTCACACTGCTGTATTTCTAATGGGAATGACAGTTCTGAAGCTTCTAAACAGATTAAACCATTCTCAGTTATCTAAGAATGTTCTGTTGTGACACAGTTAAAAAATACTTTTTTTGTGTGTGTAAGTAAGGATTTATATATTTACATTCATAACCATTTACTTTGGGCTCATAACTGAGATATTTCACGTGATACGTCCTTGAAAATGACCTAATGTATCCTTTTCATGTTTTTATTTTGTTTATTAGACAACAAATGTAGGGTAATTAATTATTCGAGGATATGTTGATATCTTTCACCATCATGTAAGCATGAACTGGATTTTGTAATACTAAACGCCATCTTAAATAACGCCGGATTTCTAGACGCCTGCAACGCGTCGCAGTGTTTTAGTCGGCAAACCCTTAATTTCTGTGATTTATTAATTTTAACAAAAATAAAATAAAACCATGTATTGTACACGAATAAAACATGAAAGTCTTCCTACGTTACTAAAATATACTGTATTTTTCTTATCTTCAGAAAGCTCGGTTTAAAAAATCAGTAAATATAACCAAAAAAACATTGCCTTTAATGTATGTGCAATGAAACTGCGGAAAGACTTGCCGCTGTAAAGAGGGTTGTTTGGGCTTTCGGAGACCCTCGAGAACTGGGGGCTTGGGTTAAACTACCCAATTTGCCCCAATATTTCCCTTTGGGGGCCGTCAAACAAATACCATTGAGTTGGCGGATATGTTAAATCCCCTTTGTCATACATCTCATGTAGGAATAAAAATAACTCGATGCACCTTGGCCAAGATACGAACCTTGACCCACTCCTTCAAATTTTGGTTTAACCTGATGCCTCAGACCACGCGAAATACTGGCGTGAGTTGGTATCGGCCCAGTAAAACAATTAGGGTGTCACGTGTACTAATGTACCCCTTTATCCCGTTGTTGCATTGTATATCGTCCCAGGATGCGCCCCTCCTTAATCCTGTAGTCTCATCCTGCGGTTGACATTTTGTGAGGGTATGGGCAGCAGGTGGGGGTGGATGGGGCCGACAGCACTTCTCCGTTACTGTCCCTTGGAGCTTTCTGGTGGCCGCGTCCCTTACTACGGTCAAGGGATGTTAGCCGCACTCGCTCATACATTTCCTATACTTGTCTGTACCCAGGGGTGCACTCAGATGGCAATAGCACTCGTACCAGTGTGTGCGTGTAACGTTAGTCCAGAGAGTTGTTACACTTGAAAGTGACAGTTTTTCTTCTTTTATGTAACTAACACAATACCGTCAACGATGTCCTACTTTCATTTACCCGGTGAAGCAATAACAGCTTGAGACCCATACTTGTCATGTGAACAAAGGTGTCCGTCTAGTATCGTTATGGGTATGACGATTATGTAGATGGTGGCCCGTGGAGCGCATGCAGCCCTTGGCAGCATATTCCGTGGCCCACGACATACTAGAAGAGAGAAAAAAAAATTGTAACGTCATCCAGGAAATTCTTAAGCATGATCAAACTTAAATCGTGTAAAACTTGTTACATCTATTACTATCCACCTCGGTGGCGCGTAGATAGCTAACGCGCTAGTTTCGTGTTGAGCAGGACTGCCGAGGATGGGGCGATCGAGGTTTGAATATCGCTCGCGTGAACTGGGGTAGTTTTTCCTTTCTCTCACCACGAAAATTCGGGTTCACTTCATCAATATTCAACCTTCCCAATTCCCAACCCATTAGCGTAATTAGTACTTAAGTGTATAACCCGAATGGATAGTAAGATGTGGAGCTAAGTATTATCATTATTGTATGTATTACTTGCTTTACAGTACTGTTTATAAAATTATTATAATACTTTTAATGTAATATATCAGCAATTAGTATATAGGCCTATCATGTAACATTCGTCTGTTTACTCTATCCAAACTTGAAAATACCGCCCCTGAAGAAAGATAGTTCTAGGTAGCTAGTTAAAATTACTCTTGACTGAATGTTTATATACTAAGCACTCTCATAAAATATCTATACATATTTTCACTAGGGTCTTAGGGCATATCCATTATCAAAATAATTACACAATATGAATTCGATTGGATTAGAAAATCCAATGCAATTAGTCTCAAGCTAAATAAGATAACTTAGTAATAAAGCAACGGATTTTCTGTTTAAGAATATGTAAAGAAATAAATTGATGATATTGTATAGGCCCACACACTGTCTAGGAACATAAAAGGAGGCCCTTAGCTAACTTCAAGTTGGACAGCCTTAATGTAGAAGGTTGAAGAGCAAATACCAGATGTGTGAAATGAGCTGTTTTTATCCTTTAACAGTTTCCCATCATATCTACACGCGGATGTCTGGTATTATTCCACTAAAATGCTACCTACCTGGAACATAACTCGCCTGTACAAATATATGGATAGCCCGGACGGGAACGTGGAACAAAAGTATGTTGAGAGAGTGGAGGTGACTGGTAAAGGAATATGTTTTAGTTTTAGAGGAGATGAATCTGATACATTTCAACCAGACTAATTAAATATCATAGTGATTGAACCTTATCCACTTTATCTACACTAACACAAGAACATATTCCCTAGCCATCCCAACTCAACACCCACACCATCTTACTCCATGTCTTACTACCCGTCCGGGCTCTCAACATAATTATACATACAAATATATGATAAAGACAGTTTAAGATCGACGTTCCTTAATCTAAGGAGACCTGGAAAATTCCTGCTTAGACAAATTTTGAGTAGAAGCATTGAACCATAATATTATTTTGTGAGGTTAATATTTACAAAATAACTTTGTGGTCTACGTTAGTTGTATTGATAAGATTACTTACATACTCACTTTATGGCATTAGGAGCTTTAAAGTTCATTGCCACGCTTACAAAAGCACGCTGCCTATCTTTATCCTTAGCTAGTTCTACTCAGTCCACCTCATTAAACCCTCTCTCTTTCAGGTCAATTCCAATGTTATCCTCCAGTCTGCATCTAGGTCTTCCCAATGGTCTCTTCCTATTGTTATCATCCTATTGGGTTTGCCAGTCAATACTCTGAACAGGGTTTTAGATTATCCCATTATCACTGTATGGTCTGCCTACCGTAATCTACGAGAGGTGATTATACTAACAATATCTTGTGATGAATACTGGGGGTGTAACTCATCAATAGATTACATTTTCAAAATGAATATGGCCTACGTTAACTTAACAGAATTTTTTGATCCCTGCATTTGCTTTCAGACCCGATTAAACATGGCCATTTGAGAGTCACAATGGCTGTTTTAGACTCTCGCTTAAAAATCCAAAGTTATTTAAAACCGTTTGTTTTCAAGGCCTCCTCTCCAGTCCCTCTCTTTTTACTTTGAACTATTACTCATTTAAAAACTTGGGAAATCGAAAATAATCTCGACAAAGTTTTTGATTTCTCTTGACAACTCGGAGAATGAAGTATTGTGATCGAAAACAAAATCGTACTTGTAAATTTTATAAATGTCGACGTTTTTTGTGACCCCATGAAACAAAAAAAAAAAGTTGTTTTCCCATGATGTATTTCTGTCTGTGTGTCTTGAACTCAGGCTGATTGGGCTAAAACTTGGTATTTAGGGTTTTCATAAGGTTGTGCCAAGAAGTTTTTGGAATTAGATATACAACTCTAAAATTAAGGGTTGTGTACTGAAGGCTAAAAAAATCAATTTTCTAGAAATCCAACCAAACGATTTTAATTAAATTTGCTATCAAGGCACTGTTTAGAATTAAAAACAAGATGGAAACTCTCATTTTCCCATGAAAACTACTTTGAGTGTATTTTTCATAAGCAGAAATTTCCAGTTCTGATCATATTATCTCCACAACTATATGAAATACGAAATAACTTATCATTGCACATTTATAGTAGGCCTACTATTAAAAAATAAAAGTATTTTATTCAAGTATCCTCATTAATAAACTGAAGAGTTGGTTTTCCTGTCTGTTATGGGCATTGCACGATATCTACCACACGAGGTATGACATTTTAAAATTAGTAGCTCTTGTGCACATGTCCTTGAAGATATAATTTTAAAATTTGAATTTGATTTTTTTTAAATTAATCAAATACTCGGTCAGAATAAATAAAATGAGATATTTTTCCATTCATTTGAGCAATAAAAACAAAATTTTCCTGGGGTAACCACGCAATACAATGCACCGCCAGGAAACGCTGGATACTTCTGATAGTATTAAGACAAAAGAGAGCGAAAATATGTGTGATGCACCGTACCATTTATTTAGATACATTTTGAGATCAAATATGATTAGTTGGTAGGCCACGAAGCGTAAGGGATCACCCCCACGACCCTAGTTAGTAGTGCCAGGGTTGTTTTAGGGTTTAGAGAGTGCAGGGGTGTTACATGAACCCCGTGTAAAGAGCTATGTTATAATTCGTGGAGCTGTAAGATGCACGTCATGGATAAATATCCAGAAAATTGCATAGTATGAAGCTATGTAATCAATAAATTAGATCTAAATAAACTGGTGGTAAAAAGCCTTAATATCTGGCACTCGAATCTGAAGATTTAAAATGTTGCAGCATCACTTAAGTGGCACGTAAATGAAGATTATATTTAAGTTGCATATATATATATATATATATATATTATTTTGAACCGCCTCTTACTACCCGTTCAGGTTATACGCTCAAGTATACCAATTACGTTAAAGGTGTGGAGAGAGAGTGAAAAAATAATTTAGGAAAATCACTTCCGATTCACCCGACTGATATTCGAACCTCAATCTCCCCGTCCTCGGCAGTCTGGCTCTCCAAGAATCAAACGTGTTAACCAACTACGCCACCTAGGCGGGTAAGTTGCATATACAACTGCTAGTGTAACATAATTAAGAACTAACCCACTTTAGTGGCCGTGTGGTCTAACGCACTACTCTCACAGTAGACTACATAGACCGCTGATGACGGGGAAATCTAGGCTTGAATCTCAGTCAGGTGTTCTGATGATGATTTTTCCAAAATGGTTTTTCACTCTCCCTCCACGCAAGTGCGGGTACACTTCCTATAAATATAATCTACCTGATTTCTAAAACCAATAGCGTATAACCTGAACGGGTGGTAAGACGCGGCGCTATAAAAAAGACCAATGATGTTAAAGCTCGCCGCAAGGACATCCTATTCGTGGAAGTTGATCAGAATTGTAAGTAGACCTGCCTGTTAAATTATTCGTGTGAATGACCTTATTTTTGTTGGGGGTGGGGGCGAGGATGACATATATTGTACCTTACAATAGCAAGCAGAGCCACGCGCACCCTTAGTAGAACCTTCCCCTCACCCCCTTACCATCCAACCGCGAGACACGATACGAATCACGTCCGGAAGTATTAAAGCACGGATTCATTTCCACGCGAGAGGAATGCTGATAACCATATTAATGTTGACTGCCTCTGCATTTGACAATAGAAGCGGCTGGAAACTGTGCGGCTGGCTTTATTGATTCACCCAACAGTGACACATAGATAAGTTGTTCCGGGAGGTACACGACTCAACAGAGATACTGCAACACACTAGTAATATTTAGGAGTGATTCACTCAACAGTGACACACAGATAAGTTGTTCCGGGAGGTACACGACTCAACAGAGATACTGCAACACACTAGTAATATTTGGGAGTGATTCACTCAACAGTGACACACAGATAAGTTGTTCCGGGAGGTACACGACTCAACAGAGATACTGCAGCACACTAGTAATAGTTGGGAGTGATTCACCCAACAGTGACACACAGATAAGTTGTTCCGGGAGGTACACCACTCAACAGAGATACTGCAACACACTAGTAATAGTTGGGAGTGATTCACTTAACAGTGACACATAGATAAGTTGTTCCGGGAGGTACACAACTCAACAGAGATACTGCAACACACTAGTAATAGTTCGGAGTGATTCACCCAACAGTGACACATAGATAAGTGGTTCCGGGAGGTACACCACTCAACAGGGAAACTGAAACAAATTATTATTGGTGGTTCACAATTGGGCCAAAAATCTACACATTGACATTTTTCAGGTGGTCAGTTTCTCATTAATTAAATTGCCGATGGTGGAAGTACAGTACATTTATGTTTGAAATTTTAATGGTTGTAATACTGTTGGTTTTCTACATATGGGTGACCTGGCGGTCTAGGGGTAAGGTGTCAGACTTTTATTCTGGCGGCCGGGGTTCAATCCTCGGTCCCGGCAAAAATTTATCTGATTACCAAACCCTTCCTTCACCTCTGACAAGACATCTTGTGAATGTGAAGAATGCCAGGCCTCCACCGTGGTTCGGATTCCACGTTAAACTGTAGGTCCTCCATTTCATCTCACAATCACCCTACCATTACACATTAGTGTAAGTGCGTATGACCCGAACGGGTAGTAAGACGCGGTGCTAATAATAATAATAATAATAATAATAATAATAATTCTACATATGACTTAACACCTAAGTTTTCCCCATACTATATCGATGCCTATCACCCGTGGTGGCTAGCGTCATATTATTTATGGCGTCAATATCACAAAATCAGGACTTTCTTGTAATGGAGGTGTTCTAGTTTTAAATGCTGGTTATGTACACTCCAGATATTCGGGCTACTTTTGATATTTACCACCTTGGTTCTCCCATTACCTTTTCACACTAATGTGGGTACACTTCTCTTAAACGTTGATTTTCTTCTTTACCCTTATAGATTAAGTGTGTAATAACTTCAGTGCTAAACGTTTCCAAACACTGGCCAAACTCTGCCTTTTAATCAATTTAAAAATTGGTTGGTATCCTATTTTTTCATTCAGGGAATATATTTCTTCTAAACTCTTAACTTACACAACGAAACATTACATCAACTAATAACTGAGAGAACTCTACTCCATATCCCAGTGAATTACAAACTAACCTAATCAAACATCGATTAAACTGAGCTACATTGCAATGCGTTTACATAATTCTAAATTCTGATACTCGGAATAAATTTTGTTTGTTTTTTGCTTCATCTATATACAAAATGAATACATCAAATCAATGTAATTCTGATGTGTATATTTTCTCACATGTGTATGTACTAAATCATAAAATGAAACTAGCTTCTCAGCCTAAGCTGCACAGTACGCTCACCAATTTTTTTTAGCGGTACAGAAATTCTATACAGTAGATATTAATAAAGGATGTTCATCAATCTAAAAAACATATAGTTTGAGAATATTGGTAAATTGTTCTAAATGTAAATAAGCTTGATATTTTTTTTGTCATAGACCTAATTATTGTTATTTTAAGGTCAGGTCTTATTATTCCTGGATAAATATTAATCTGGAAGATAAATATTTCTATCTGGTCGATAAGTTTAAAAATACGTCTTATGACTGCCAGATAGCATTTATCTGCCAGATAAAATGTATTTATCCATCACATTTGTATTGGGAAGTTTAAGTACCTGATATATTTTATCTGAAAGTTAAAATGGTTGTTTCCATAGTGACGCGTTGTTTTTAATGATGTTTCACCTATCAGAATCTGTTTTTAAGTTAAAATCCTGGTTCACGTGTTTAGTAAGGCCCAGGTTCTAACTATCTATAAAATTAGAACATTTAATTCACACTTTTATATAGACTGACCAGCTATTTGTAGAGTTATATTTATATTAGAACAAACTACCAAAATGTGAGTATAATAAATACAATTTTGTAAACGTTTTACCCAACTATTGACCACATTTTGGCAGCTTCCGAAATTAGTACTTTCAAGACATCTTAGCTTCTGCACCCACGTGACGCCATCTGTTTACTCACACTCGTTTAGCCGCCATTATTTAACAAATGTTGAGTGTTAAAGCCACTTTTTCAGGTATCAAAGGTAGCAGTAGGGCTTATACGCATGCGCACACCAGTAAAAACAGTACCAACCTTGCGTTTTCTTCATACAAATATACATATCCTTCAGATAGTTATCTGGCAGATAAATTAAGTTCATTATATTAGTAAGATATTAAAGTGGCTGATAACCTTTATCTGGTCGCTAACTTTAACCTCCCGATAGCAATATCTGTCCAGTAGTCATAAGACCAGCCGTAAAGTGTTTAAGTGTTTAAAAGATAAATCGGGTTATTAGCACCGGGTACCATTATAGTTAAAAAAAACTCCAATACACCCAGCCAAAAAGTCCCAAACTAGTAATATATCCTCAAATAATTTTAAAAGATATCCATAAATTATTAATCATATAAATATTCGCAAAACAACTATTTCTAACCAAACTACTAGAACCATTCTTGAACCACTTTAAACTTTCAAAAATAAGTGGTCATTAAATTACCTTTATATTAGAGCTAGGATCAAACCACCTATTCCATCCTTAGGCCGGTATTACACTATCACATTTTTCTTTGATCAAAGAAATATATTACATATATTTCTTTGATCAAATATATGATAAAAGATTTAACGCCGTCTTTGATCAAAGATGTGTTATTACACTACATCACATTTCTTTTACAGTCGCTACAATATATGTTATTAAAATAATTGACTCCGATGGTTTAATTCCAAGTGCAGCGACTGTGAGTGTTATTGTGATAATCTCATTGCTCCTTGGAACTAAAAGAAAACCTGTTAAATGATTGTGGGTTTGGTAATCAGATAAATCTTTGCCGGGACCGAGGATTGAACCCCGGCCTCCAGCACAGAAGTCTGACACCTTACCCCTAGACCGCCAGGTCACCCATCCGGAATCTTATCAAAAATATTTACGCATGAACGGTGAAACTTTTAAATATTTGGTAGCAAAAGTCACTCCATTAATTAAAAGAAAAAAAATACACACCTAAGAAATGATATGACTGATTCGCACATGCAGGATAATCTTTCAGGCGCCATTTTCTTTGATCAAACCTTAGAGCATGTTCTATAACGAAAATATGTGATCAAAGATTTGTAAAATATTTTTGTGATCAAAGATCTTTGAGGAGTCGTCAAAGTTACATCACATTTTCTTTGATCACAGATCTTTGATCAAAGAAATTTGACAGAAATGTGATAGTGTAATACCAGCCTTAGTTATGACTATGTAACCTCTAAACAACACGTGTGAACAAAAACAATAACACTGTTTTGTCTGTTGCCAATTTTCATGAAAAGCTAGAATAGTTACTAGATGTACATTTTTATTCATCCATACGTCAAGTCACCTAATATGCAGTTTTGATTATATACACATGTTATAAATATCTATCAAATAACACTACTATATTAGCAAAAGGTTGTCAATTTTGGCAGCAAAAAATATGTTTGTATTTTCTAAGAGGCTCTACCAAATAAATTGAACTACACATACGAAGAACAAGCAGACTTATAGAACCTAGTTTATTGAGTTAGGGAAAACATTAAACGTCAAGATCCATCATAATAATTCTGGTGGTAGAAAATGTTCATGGTGTCAACACTTTTTCTTTATGAGAAAGTGAAGAAGACTATAACATTTATTTAACAATGTTTTCAAGTAACCACTCCCAAAATAAACTCGCACTTTTCTCTCTGCCCAGCTGATAATATACAAGTACGCTCTGCAGTCTGTTCCATGCAAAACGGTTACATTGGAATTTACGACCTTCGGCGCTTTATTTACCGATAACTTTTCATATAAAACCAAACAGTGTTTCAGTTTTACGCCTTTACATTTATTGCTATAAATATTCGTCTGTTTCTCCGTCTACTGTCAGAAATGTCACATAAAATATGATGGCTAATGTTCGCATTAATGTAGTTTGAAAAATAAAACAAAAACTAATACATTTTTTCTAGCGCGTTAAATAAGAGTTCTCATTCAGATCTTAGAATGGACACAAGTGGAATATTAAAAGGTATAGTTTAATAACCAATAAATTAATAATAAATTTAACAAACTAACACCACAAAGCATTTTAAATAAAAAATACCCAAAATAACTCATCATGACTTACATAGTTTAAACATCCAAAATTATCAACTAAAATTTTGTATCCACTTTACTACCCATCTAGTCTATAAGACATTTAAATTTAATAATGGGGTAGTGATGAGGAAGTTAGAATTTAGACGAGATGTATTCACATCTGCGTGGAGGTAAAGTGGAAAACTATAACTCACTTTCGCAAGCGAGAGTTTAAGGAGAGTTTCCCCTTAAATTAGGCAACCACCAATCCATTGTTTACAAGTAATTTGTCACTCTTGTGTAAAATATACTTTAATATACATTAATTTTATCACTACGTCTTACTATCTATTCAGGCTATATGCATAATATGATATTTATTCAAACTGTTTGAAGAAAATCACCTTCAGTACACCCGATCGGGATTCAAGCCCCGACCTCTCCATCATCAGCATGCCAGTCCAACACGAGAGTGAAGCCTTTAACCATTCGGCCGATGAAGCGAGTTAAAACTATACTTAGTCCTGAGTTATCTTCCTCGTGGTCACCTATATTGACCTCATTAGTTGACGCAACTAATACTAGGCCTTGTCGAGCCCCTTAAAGCATAGATTAACACTCCCCAGTAAAGTAGCTTGGACTCTACTCCATTCTATCAAAGACGCTCAGCTAAACTACCAAGAAATGGACTAAAAACAGTTCTGACCATCATATGGAACGTATATACTCATCTCACCAGAGCCTTTACTTAAATATTAATTTTCTAGAATATCCGTAGTTTTGTTAAATTTCTGTTCTTCTTGAATTTCTTTTAGTAACTCCACATCTAAGGCCTTTTGGGGAGAAGGGATGGAAAACTAGATAATGTAATGTATCGGTATCGTGGCTGGTCTTGAGAAAGAGAAAGAGACAAAGAAAGGCAGACTACCAGGATTATATTACGATAGCATATGTTTCCTAGTAGCCGTTTTGTTTCATATTGATGCTTGATATACCTCCTTTAATAGTTTAAAATTAAACATATTTATTTATCAGAATTATTTACTGATAATGCATTTGCTCCATACGATTTACTCAAGTTGACATATAGGAATATAAATAACACTCAAACTCCAGACAGTTAATTTATAACATAGAGAAAATGATATCGTGTGCAGTTCTTTTTGGGAGCCTGTGCGTCAATAATAGGGCCCCTACACAATCCTTCAGCTTGTCAGTCCTAAGACTGACAGTTTGTCAGTATGCATCAGTATTTACAAAGAAACCATACACGGTCAGTCTTCGTATCATTATTTCTATCAGTCTCAGCTCCTGCATGCAACTTGCAACAACGTGGATGATAAGAAAAAGGCGTGTGCAGTCTATGTTTGCTACTGAGACTGGAGGAAGTACTGACGAGCACGTGCTTACACAGTCAGTCATACTGTCAGTCTCTCCCACCACTTGCAAGACTGATGTGATCAGAAAATTTGAATCACTTTAGTATTTTAGTCAGTACAACCATCATTATCATATTAATTATTACTTTATTAATACTGACAGTCTGACTGATTGTGTAGAGGCCAAATTAGAGTATTCCGGTTCAATCTTTGGGAGGATTTAAAAAAAAAAATACCATACAGAGCTCATAAATGTTCATCCCACTATCCAATTAGTAAATATCTAAATACAATGGTTGAATGTGTATTATTAGACCTTGTGTTTTGGATTAAGTTTGCATCAAAGTTTTTTGATTATGTTCTATGTCTATAAAAGATAATCCACCAAAAACATGTGTGTAGAATACATGCTAAGTTCTACACCACAAAAATTCTTAAATTATTCAGCCTTGGAAAGGAGTGAGATCTAAAATAATGCCAAGCTCATCTTGCAATGTCTTCCCAAATAATTTGTCACTTATAAATTATATCTAAGTGCAATAATCTGATATTTAAGTATTTAGTTAAAGTGTATAAGATAACTTTAACTATCAACTTAAAATTAGATTAGTGCACTTAGATAGACTTAAGAGAAGTGACAAGTTATTTGGATTAACATAGCAAGTTGAACTTGTCCCTCTTTTATACAATACTCCTTTCAGAGGTTGAATAATTAAAGTATTTTTGTGGGGTAGAGCTTAGCACGTAATCTACATAAACGTTTTTGGTAGGATATCAATACTTTTTGGGTATACTAGGTATGATAGTACGTTTATTTAAGTAGGTACCTACTGTAATAAATTAATGACCGACCATAATAATAACCTTTGAATAATGTGTCCTATCAAAATGAAACAACACTTTTGTGTAATTTATTTAGAAAGGCCTTTAAAATGATATGCTAATTGGCTATGATAAGAATTAAAGAAATCTGTTCCTTCTACTACATTCTAAGCCATCCCCTTGTCTCCATTTTTAGGAACCAGGTTAAAAAGTTGATATTATGTATTTTACCCTTGGTCACATATATATCAAGTAGCCTACTATCTCTATGCCAATTTTCAGGGATACTTGTTGACTAGAAGTGCCCAATAGGTTTTGATTATCAGTGATCTAGTCCTCAAATAGGCATATTTTGATTCATCTATCTCAGGAGCAGCTTAAGATAGAAACTTCAACATCGGAAATGTGACTAAAATAGTTAGTCTTAACAGTATGTTAAAGTTTTACGTTCCTTTCATTCTTTGAAGCTGATTTAGAGAGTGGTGAGGGGGTAAATGTGGGCTGGGCTGTATCGTGTTAAATGTGTACGGCTTTGTTGGATAACTTGGCTCATGTACTGTCATGCACCTTTATGTATTTTCTAACAATGTATTTATTGGTTTATTTATCTCCTCCTTCGCTTTATTATTGTTGAATACCTCATACCATTCCCTAATCTTTTCCAGATAAAAAAATGAAAACGAAAGACAATATATTCTGAAATCACTTTAAATGAAATACATTTCAAAATAAATACAAAATTTAAGATATATACTCTTATTACGAAAGAAAAAAATTAAAGTTAACATGGAAATAATCTTATAATATAGGGCTGATGCTACCTATTTAGATATACTTTTCAAAGCTTCCTATTTTTGACAACAATTTTTTGTTTCTTAACAGATCACAATAAAAATCTATACACATGATATCCTTAAAATTGAACTGTGTATTAGGGCCTTCAATGACTTCACCTAAAGCATATTCAGCTCCTTAGTCCACTGAGCACTCATCAGAGAAAAAAACCCTCTAAAAGTCAGTTTTATAGGTAGAAATAACAAAATAAAATTCACATATTTTAAGCAATTCCAAGAAACCATCTATATTAGAAAAACCTTTAGAAAATACCCTTCATTGTTAATGAAAATCTCTTAGGATTTGAGGCATAAAATAAAGGTGCAAAATTGGTCTTACGTTATCGATGATAACACCTCTTTTGTTCAAGAACTCAATAAAGGGATTCAAATCTTCAAATTAATACTTTTATTATTCCTTAAGAACCATTCCTCCAATTTCCCCTCTACTTTTCTTCCTACCTTTTGATCACCCATCCGACAAATTAAACTAATTGCTGCCAAATTACTGTTTATATTATATTATTTAAAGCATGTATAGTTGTAAATATGTATATTATATTAATATTATAGTTTCTTTATACGCTTGTGAATCTGCAACAGTGTAAACTCAAACAGTAGGACATTATAAGGTGGACGGGGGACATTATATTTCAATTTAAAAATGGGGGCATGTCCTCCTTTCGGATAACAAAACAGTAGCCCTAACCTTGAACTTTTTATAAATAGGCTCCTTACCCTTATCACCGCGGTATCAACGACCGGGCCACCTCTCTGTGCCTTTGGCTGCGAATGTCAGCGCCACGAGTAATGATGAAGTTTCTAAAATGTTATCCCCTCCCCCTCTTTCCCACAACCACCCTTCCTAATACCCTTCCGACCCCATTATGAGCGAGCATTTGGAAGGTTATGTTCTCTATAGGTTGCGCCATTTCTCTGACAGGGATGGATAGTCTTCGGGAATGGGATTTCGTGGTGTTTTATACGCCTCTGAATTTGTGCGGCTGGTTGAAAGACGTCACTTCGAGCGGCCTCTCCCATTATATCTACCTCCAAACAACCACATATCACGCCTTTTTAAAATGTGGATACATTTTTCTTCTTTTGCTTGATGGTTGATATTCCATATTTGTGATGATTTAATTTGGGAGATTTGTCTACTTATTAGTAATACCTACAAATTTGAAAACTTTCATTTATTATTTGTTAATGACTTTTTGTTCTATATAATCTAATATAGCAAATATAATATTTAAAATGATGTTGTTTAGTTTGATTGTCAGTAATTTCAACGATTAAAACTAGCTATAATGGAACATGATGGGAGTAATATAGAGCTATATGTTCATACGATGCCAATGTTCTATTTTAACTCTTTTCAAGTTTTTTGATAACTGTCAAATAAAAAGAATGATTTCAAATAGGCTTATTGTTTTTTCTAGGCGTGTCCGAAGCTCTAAATGTCTTAAGTTGAAGTCAAAGGTCAAATCTCATTCGCTTCAACCTTGACATCCACAATAACTTAAACACCGTCGAAACATTTCTAGTAAAATAAAAAACGTGTATACATTATGAACATATTAGAAATATCTAACTAAATCTGACATAATTTAGCAATAGCCTAATCTTTTTTGAACAGCTAGTAAAAGGTTTTTAGCTCCGACTAGTGATTATGTTACATCTACAACGTAAGCATAGATAAACTCAATTATGTCAGAATAAATTCTGTCTCTGTGGTCTAGTAGTCAGAGTGCCTAGATATAAATCTTAAGGTCACGGATTCGATCCCTAATTCTTTTAGATTTTATGCGAAGCAGTATGTTAAGAACGGATTCAACTTAATATCGTGAGGACAAATAAGTAGCTACTTGGATAAAGAAGTAGCGGCTCTGGTCAAGGAAACCGATATTAATGGCTGAAGAGTTCGTTATGCTAAGCACTTCCTATCTTTGCAAATGTTGGCACAATCTTCACCAACATGCGGCAGCCATTAGGTCGGTATAGCTTTCTTGTGGGCTGACACCATGAAGTCATGTACTGTCATACTAAGCCTTTCTGCTAAGTATGAATATAACGTACAATCCGAACGGGTAGTAATATGTGGTGCTAAATAGATAAAATAATAAAAATAGATGCAATTAATGTCTTATTTAAAAAATGTATATGGCAACAACATAATCCTAATTGTCAAAATCAATATTAAAGTGTCTTACTCTATCCGGAATACTTAATATCTCTTCTAATAATGGTGTAGGGGACGAAGCGGATATATCTGCGAAGAAATGTACCTGTCTTATCTTGGAAGGATAGTGGAGCAATTATTTAAGAAAGCTCACATCAATACAACCAGCCGATAATCATCTGCCTACTTCCCCGTCACCAGCCAACCATTCTAGACGAGACTGACGGCTTGTCCCTGTGACGACCTGTACTAGTGCTCTAATTTATCTACATTATGTTTTGATCAAATATTCAACCCACACTGGTGGTAACGTGTCTAAGATGTCAGTCTTGAAATATATTGGATTGTCTGAAACAGGGAGATCAAGATATAAATCTCCGACAGTCACTTGGGGGTAGTTTTTAAAATGTAATATGCGATTATGGTGTTTACTTCCTCTCCCCACACTATTGAAGGTGAATTTCCTCTCAACTATTCTAAGTACCTCCTTAAAATAATCCATAATATGGAAACAGTTTAAATACCTGTGAAGACACAATTATTGTATATATTTTCCGATACAGTTTGGAGCAAAATTTTCATAAAAACAAGTATAGATTATTATGCAACTATAAAAAATCCCCCTTATTTACATTATAAACCAAATCTTTAAATCCACTTTCTAAAAATTTCGGATTTAAAAAATCAATTTGCACCATTAAATTTAAGGCTTGAACTCAAATCACGATTTTTACTTGCGTTATGATCATGTAGTATCTAAATATATAATGTTCAAAAGAAATCTATCATAAAGTTTTGGCTCTAGCCTCAGGTACAAACATAATTCAAATACCCACTTTCTTGAGTTTGGGGGCACATACAATAAACGTTACGTCAATATTGGGGTCAAAATGGTACCAGGTTAAAATACTTTGTCTATATAATAAAGTAAATGTAGTTTGGTTTTTTTCTCCCTATTATTTCCTTGTAGGAGCTTGGAGCTTATACTAGCTTCCTGCGTGGATGTATCACTTATTGCGGGACTCATTCTTTGCTTCACACCGTGATACATAGGCAATCCCCCAACGCGCACATGCTATGGGAGGCTGCCATCGTTCGTTCAACTATCTAGCAGGGATGATTGATAAAAAAAAAAGCAACAGTAGGACTGGGGGTAATTCGACCTTGAAACCTCCAGAATATACCAGACTCACCACTTCCTGGAATATACGTTGAGATAACCCTCTACGCTTGGTACAGTACAAGCAGAAAGCTTGTCCATTATGTTATGCCTTACCACGATAAGGGCATTGTTCGTGGGAAGGTGTCCATGTTTATGCATGATGTCCTTCTAGCTGTTGTCCTTGTACAAAGTTCTCTCGTCTCTTGAAAGGATGGAGTGAGCGGGGGTGAAGGGAGGATCACTAGCAGCAACCTCATTACCTCCTTCCCCTCCAGCTGTCTCCTGCAGCCTCTGTGACGTCATAGCTCTGGACCCGAGGGCAGGACGTGGTCTTAGACGCACAGAAAGCCTCCAGGAGGTCCTAGACGCGTTTCAGCGTCTCCCGCACTTAGGTGCGTGTGATGTGACCACGCATGTACCTAGAGGCGAGTCTCGTCTTGTCTGGTATGCTTGTTGGGAGGTCAGTGTTCAACTCCTAGTCGGGTGAGATGACATGTTTCTTTCATAAATGGTTTATAGCGTTTCTTCCTTGAAAATGTGCACTCATTTATTCTTAATTCTAACTCGTGTGGATACAGACGTCAGCACTATCTTAACTGGTTTACTTGTTATTGAATCGCGTTCTAATTCTAGCTGGGTGTACCGAAGTGTTCCTAAATTGTTTTACATTCTCCTTCTATGCAAATTCGAGTGCATTTCCTCTAAATTATACCTTAGTACTCCCTAACCCAATTAGTTAAAATATGCAAATGTCCCGGATGGATAATGAAACGTTAAGCAGGTGTTTTTTTTCCAAGTAATAAAAAGGCTTGATATTGGATTCACGTAGCATCTCCCTAGAGTTCTAAACATTCGGAATGTTTAGTAACGCATTTTTGTGTACTATTTTTTTTTACAGAAGTTATCATTTAAAACCAAATAAAGAAATTGGATTTCACGTCAATGATTTTTAAAATAATATTACCTGTCAGGGAAAGACTATAAGAAACTAGAAAAAAAAATTCTAAATGTAAATAAAATATTGATAATCGCATATTTTTTTTAACAAATTTCATCTCTATAATATTTAATTATAACTTATTAAAGACTGAAGATGTATCTCCCCTTCGTACAAAATCAGTGCTATAATATATTAATGAACGATGTCAGTTTATTAAATATATATCCAACTAATTTGTGATCAAATTGAATTTGAAATTATCAAGCTAATCAGCTGAAACTCGCCTTATAGGGAGGGTTTCATTAAAAAAAAAAGGGAGTGGGCAAGGGGGTAGCTTTTTTTTATCACCGCATCTTACTACTTGTTAGGGTTATACGCTTTTGCACTAATTACGCTAATGGTTTCTGGGATAATAAAGGTTATATTAAGAGGAAGTGTAACCACATTAGCGTGGAGGGAGGGAGTAAAACAATTTTGTTAAAACCACCCTCAGTACACCAACCGAGATTTGAACTTCGATCTCCACATCATCGGCAGTCTAGTATACTCAGGGAATAGCGCGTTAGACCACGTGACCACAGAAGCGGGTTGGAGGGGTAGTAAAATCGCTCTAGAAAGGACATTATGTTACAGTTGAAAAGTTATTATAAGTTATATTAATATAAGTCAGCTCTCACCAATAGTATATAAGATTACCTATAGTATAATACTAATTATTTAGTTTAGTATCTTACTACCCAACCGGCTACTCGCATATCTAATACTAATTTAGGTTGTAATGTTGAAGGAAGAATATAGAGGAAATGCAACCGCGATCAGGTGGATGGAGGAAGTGAAGCAATTTAAGAAAATATGTAATCTATATATCAATACACCGAGCTGGTATTAGAGCTCCAACTGCCACCGTTAAACCAGAGCATATGGGACTGACATCTTGTTTTGTGTGCCTATCAAATGCGTAAACTATTACCAATAATATTGTCAAACTTTATTAATGTTTACCACAGAAAAAAAATCCACTCTTCCGCGTTTTTACCGTGAGTCATTCGTGAGTCATTCATGATTAATTCTATGATACGTCTATGAAATGTTGGAAGAGGCTTTGCTAGGAAGAGCCTCGCTTACTGTCGCGGCCATTTGGAAATACATTCTGTGGAAACTTTGAGAGAAAACGTGTTTCCCGTGAAAATGTCGGCGAGTTAAGGGAAAGAGGAAGGGGGTAGGTTTGTGGGGTAGAGGGGGATATCTCACTCAGGGGAACTTCTCGTGCAGAGGAGAGTTTTGTAAGGATATGTGGGATAGAGGGGCATAAGTACCGTTTCATTTTATAAAACTATCGCTGTGGGATATCTAAGGATGTTCAAACGGACATTTTACTTTTTTAATGGGAAACCATTTTTACTCACTTTATAAACGAACTTGTGTTCTAATATAAACATTGTTCGGGACCTTTAATAGTATTTGCATTGTTTTATAAAAAATACTAGAGTATTAATTATAACTTTTAATGCTTTATTAGTAAAACTTCATAATGCTTCAATAAATTCATTAAATTGTTTTTTAATAAAAATAAAATGTTGGAAACAATTTATGAAAATTGTTGTTTATTTTAGAACAAAATTTTGTTGAACAAAAGGGTTCAATTTTCCAACAAAGCAATTCAATGTTAGCTTATTCGTATTTAAGGACAAGGTTATCTAGATATATTTCATTTTACCATTTAATTTGATAAACAAAATCTTTAAAACGTATTTTAAAAAAATCAATCCGTTTTAAAGTGACGTTGAAATCTATCATTCTATTCAGTGATTTAATAAATATCACCAAAATGATATATTTTCTTAAAATACGCAATTATTGGTATCATTCAATCATTTATTTATTCCTTTTTTCAGTACTTCACTTCTAGCGAGCACTGTTACGAACACTGATAGGTAATAATCAATCTCTTGCTACATCTGCTTCAGTGGCCGCATGGTCTAAGGTGTCACTGTCGCGATAGACTGGACACCCGATGCCAAGGAGATAACGATTCGAATCCTGGTCAAGTGTACAGAGGGTAGTGTTCCAAAATGGGGTTTCACTCTCCCTCCAAGCAACTGTGGGTGCACTTCCTTCTAAATTTAACCTCCCTTATCCCTAACACATTAGCGTGATTACTAACAAATATATTGTTATCAACGATTGTTAAAAAACTGTAAAGAAATATTGGAAATGGCCCATTAAGTGGGATGCAAAAGATCCATTTCAGCTTTTAGTGTTTATGTTGTACATTACATATTCACAGTATTGGGGTAATAAGGAGAAAGGTGAAGGCTTTGAGAAAAATATACCCACATTTGCGCGCGCGCGCGCGAGAGAGAGAGAGAGAGAGAGTGAGTGGGAAATCATTTAGAAATAGTTTATTACCTTAGGTTTTTGTAAATATTTATCGATGATGTATCCATTCTCCACACTATAACGCGTTCCACAACGGTACTCAGAGCACCGTTATGATGGCGCTAAGGTCACACACTCCACCCCCCTCCCACCACCCTCCCCAACAGTTTCACAGCAATTTCATTATGACAGCGAAACTCGATAAATTAACTATGGCGCGTATTTGAGAGTCGCTTGCTTTTTCAGTGACGGTGGTAAAGGGGGTAGTTAGAGGGTCGCTGGGGAGGGTTGGAAGAAGAGGGATGATGTAGAAGGGGGTTAGAGGGTACAAAGCGAGAGTCACGCTCAATTGACGCAGTTGCCGGCGCCTGGGCTAGGATAAAATGGGAAAGGGAGTTACAACAGGAACATAACATTATTGAACAGGACGCTACGAAAGTTTTTTTTTTATTGAAGTGGGAAAGGGGATTAGCGGGGTAGGGCTGCAAAATGTCTGCTTACGTCGTTTATCAAGCTTACACTCTTTTTTTTTCCTAACAGACCTGTCATAAACAAATGGAAACTAACAGTTTTTTTTTATCAAAGAGACATATATTCATTTTATATCATCCGATTTCATATTACATCCATAGTAGTCGATTCACGGCAACTTCGGCCTTTTTCTGACTGTTGGAAAACTAATCATAAAATAGTTTTTTCATTGATCCAAGCTATTCGTATTTAATTACTCTAATGGGGGGGGGGGATTGATGGTGAAGTAGTAATATAATGAGAATGAGTATGCAGGTCTCCGAA
>CABFOW010001422.1:70896-86796 GCA_902141385.1 Timema californicum | reverse complement strand
GGGGGGGGGGGGTTGATGATAAAGTTGTAATATATAGGAAATGCGGAGGTAGACTGCCAAATAATAAGGAAAAAGCACTTTTGGTACAATCTATTGGGATTTGAACTATAACCTCTTTGTCCCCTAGATACATCACTAGATTACCTACGTACAATACATCAAGTTGGCCCGCCACTTTCTCCAAATAAATTGAAATTCATACAGTCCTTTGTGCTACGTTTGTGCTCATATGTGTCCGAAGCCTTTGTGCTAATAAATTACCCAAGTTGTAACAATTTTAATGTGGTGGGCCGACTTGATTTCAAACTGGCCTACCACATTTTTCAAAATGTCTTATCTTGATTTTGATTACGTCAGTTCTTTGTGCTCCATTTGTGCTAATATGTTCCAGAATTTCAGCTCTTTTGCTACCAAATTATGCTTGTTGCAACGATTTTAAGTCTGTTGGCCACTGTTGCGGGGTGGAGTCAGGTGGGGCGGATTGCTTGCTACCATGTACTGAGAGGGAGATAGCTTGTGCGTCCGTTGGAGCGAAGCGGGAAGTCTAACCCTGCACAACTGGAGCACAATAATTGACTGTGTACATTCGAACTTTTTTGTAGAATGAGGTGGTCAACATGGAAAACGTGTTTTACAATAATACTGACAACTGTAAAAAGTTTTGTCAATATTTGATTTGGAATGGGGTTGTAGAAAGACATGCAAGACTTGAAACAAGAGGTCGTATGCAGGGCTTTTTGTCGGGAGTATTGGTTTCCTTATGGCTCCATCAAGTATAGATTTAATCATTTTTATTACTAAGTATTTTAACTTATAATAATTTTTCAAGTTTATCAAAAGGTTTTAACTAATTATAATGATAAAGAGAATACTTGTGAGATAAAACTTAGTTTTGAATACTAAACTTGTAATTTTAATGCAAAAAAATAAAATAACAAAAATAATAAGCCCGTACATAGGCCTAAAATGTTTTAGTATTTATTATAATGCATGGTTATCATACTAAACATAATAATAGTATTGGTGTAAAATTCTAGTTTAAAACCCACTTAAATTTCTGCACATCATAAATTAGCTAGGTTGAAAGAGTTATTGGCTAGGTCATATAGGAGATAAATCAAGGGGTAAGAGTAATTTTTTACAATATTAGGGTATTGGATTCAATATTTTTGATTATTTCCTATTCAGGGTGGGAGGGAAGAATTTTCCTCCTCCCCCACCGGATCTACTACTGCCTTGAAATTCGTTATCCAAAGAAATAACAAAACCTAAATTTAAATATACGGCCAGACAAGGCAATGAACAACTGAAAAATAAGCTAAGAAAACTTTTTAATTCGGTATGATATTTGACTTTTTTTATTAATATCGATAGGCTTAGCACACTTGCTACTAACGGCCTAATTTAACTGGTAAATTATAGTAATAGTTAGCCGTTACAAATAAGAATCACCATTAGCATGGAGGGAGGATGAGAAAACCACAACAATAAATCACATGTCAAAAAACCACCAACAGTTTACTGAGCCAAGATTTGAACCTTTGCCTCCCCGTCAGCAGCTATCTGCTAATCACGTGCTCACTCTCCAGTTTGTCTCTCAGTCACTCGTGCGCTTGTCAGTCTAGCTGAACCCTTAAGGCTTATATACAATTATCCCCCATTAATATTTTAACCATTATTATAATACTGTTTGTTGTGAAATTATTTTCATCTCTAAAAAATATTTTTTTTGTTTCTTTGAAAATTCAATCGATTATTTTTTAAACACATTTAGTTTACTTTAAGCAACTGTTCATCTTTCGAAAACCTAATCAGCAATATCTGGACTTTGATGACTGAAAAATTGTCAAAGATCGCCTATAAAATAACAACTAATTAAAAAAATTGTTTATTTAAAAAAATATCAAAAAAATGAGTGTAAGCTCGTAATGAATACACATGACTAAATCAAACATGCACTTTACAAAATAATGGAAACTAAAACATACATTCATGTTTTAGTGGACTCTATTGCAGTGAACATTCGGCTATATTGAACCTAGTTAATTATTTGTCCTAGCCTACATACATTTCAATATGTGATAAAAAAATAACGTTCAATAGTTTGTGTTCATATGTGTCTGAACATGAACATTTGTGCTGTGAAACTAGGCCGTTTAGATAACATTTAATGTGGTTGGCTAACTCAAGTTCAAGCTAGCCCGACACATATGGAAAAACACAACATAACAAAATTATATTAACGTCACTCCATTGTGATACGTTTGTACTCATATTTGCCCGAAAATGAACATTTTTTCTCTAAAATTGGACAATTTAGAGAACATTTAATGGGGTGGGCTAGCTTGAGCCTTCCCTATACTGCAACCTGTATAAAGCTTGAGTTCAAGTTGGCCCACCACATTTTGAAAAAATCACTGTAACAAAATGCTGTTTGTACCATTCGTTTGTGTTTAGCTTTTGCTCATACGTGCTTAAAAGTAAAATTGTGTGCTATGAAACTAGGTATCATAGAGAACATTTAATGTGTCGGGTCATTTTGAGCTCACGCTAGCACGGACATTAAAGGTTCTCTTAAAGTTCTAATTTTAATGAACAAATGTTAATGTTCCGGCACATATGAGCACAAACTAAGACCAAATGAATGGTGCAAATAAGTTTTGGTTAAAGTGATTTTTTCTATATTTGGTGGGTCAGTTTTCTACATGTTACGGTATAGGGAAATCTAAAGTTAGCCCACTACATTAAATGTTCTCTAAAATGCCTAATTTTAGGGCACAAATGTTAATTTTCTGGCACATATCAAATGGAGCTCAATGTGAAGAGAATTTGGTCATGAGGGGTTTTTCAATATGCGGTTGGGTAGCTTGAGCTCCTCCACAACATTAAATATTATCTTTAAGGTATAATTTTAGAGCACAAATGTTTATGTTTGGGCACAAACGAATGGTGAAAACAGAATTTTACTACAGTGATTCTTTCATAATGTGGCGGGCCAGCTTCAACTCAATTTTTCTACAGGTTATGGCATAGGGAAGGCTCAAGTGGGCCCGCCACATTAAATGTTCTATAAAATATCAAGTTTTAAAGCATAAATGTTTATGTTCGGGCACATTTTTATGAGTACAACTGGAGCACAATGGGGTGACGTAAATATAATGTTGTTATGTTGTATTTTTCAATATGTGGTGGGCTAATTAATTATCACAAACGATTGAACAAAAAAACTTTGGTCAATGTGGTGGGTTAACTTGATTTAACGTCATCTTAACATCAAAATTCCCTTGAATCAAACATTTTATTTTTAACATGATGACTCTAAGTAACTTATTTTCTACCAGACTTGTTTTTAAAGGAAAAAGTAATGGGTAAGGGAGGGATGGAGGATACTTCCAAGTACAAGGCCGATCACCCGGATACCTTTGTTGCAGCAAGTCGAGGTAGGACAGGTTGCTTTGCTATTACAAGTAACTTAGGCAACCGATTAGCACAGTGAATTGTTACCCAGATTCAATCTATGTACATTTCACTGCATTTGCTCTAAACTCTTTCTGGTCTCAACCTAAATCTACTAACTCTTCGAGGAATATATTATCAAAATTAATATGATAAAAACAAATGCTGTAGTAAAAATTAGTAGAGCTTAAAATTGCACACACACTTAAATGGGCAATATTACTAATTAATTTTGTGAGTTGGATACCAAAAACCTCGATAAATTTAGTTTAAAAAATGTATTCCTTTGTTTTACAAAACAAATTTGGATATTTATTCCGTTAAAATTGTAAGTAAATCAAAGCTATCGTAAAATGGTTTATTTGTTCGTACATTTTACGGATTATTTGGGAAATTTTGCAGCTATCCCTGCCCAAAACGTACCCTATTAGCGTTGTAATATTTGGAGAGCCAGGACGGGTATTAAGACGCAGTGTATTATAATTATATCATAGTGAAGTTGGTCGATATTTGTAAAGTCATTATTAGCAACACGTCTTACTACCCGTTCGGGCTAAATATTTGTATAAATTTACTTAATTTAGACATCGTTTGACATATTAAAATGGATACAAGAATGAAATAATAATCAACTTTAATCATGGCATAATATGAGTGCCATTTGTACTATCGAGTTGGGTAATTATAGAATATTATTTATAAATTAACGACCTTTCTGGAAACTTTTTTCTTCTATTTAAAATTCTTGCCTAGTTTTTCTGACTATCTTTTTAGACTGATATTCTAATTAAAAGCAGGCAAACTTTAATTTAGAGTGTGTTACATAACTTACTAATGTTATAATGATTTGATCAAGTCAGTGTAATGGATAATCAAATATAATTAAAATTGTTCTTAAAATTATTAGATGGTCAACAAGCAGTAAAATAAGAACATAAATGAAGATAATAATGATTAACATTCAGTGGCGTAGTTAACAACATAAAAAAGCGGAGACTGAAATTATAGATACAATCGACTTGCCTATTATTTCCTTCATTAGCTCTAGCCGACTATATAATGAATTTGATATAAATCACCTGGTTTTGTGCATATCACATGACAGATATTATAGTGACACTTCCAACAAGAAATTTATCAGTTCTTCCCCTTCCTTTTTTAAAACTAGATTGCAACTTACTAACTTGCTTTGAACTAATTTGAGCACGCACTTTACACAGAAATATGTCTTCAAAGTAAAATATAAATGTAATAATATTTTTATAAAGGTAATGCTCTAGTTTCCAAACAGAAAAACCACCGATAATTTCAGACTCTCAGTGATGTAAATACTGACATCTATAAGAATACCAACTGTATTATTTAACTAACTTGTCATAAATTGTGTTCTTTGTACGTGAAATAGTTTTTTCCGTAAGCCTTTGAATGTTTAAAACTGAGATTTATATCTTACTATCTTAAGTAGCCGGCGTTGCCCCGGGGAAATTTTTTTGATTTAGTGGATGTACAGTGGGTCTACGTATGAAAATTGTTTATGATGTATCAAAAACTAACGTGTCACCCAAATCCGGGTCTTGAGTGCACTCAGAGAAATAAACTTCAGACCCTAAACATAATTTAAGCCCTAACATCCGTGTAAATAGCAATTGGTGACCATATTAAATGTTATTCCAATGTTTAAGACCACTTGGTCATCGTTGTAGAATAAAGGGGGTTCATAAAAGTGCAATAATCATATTAAATAAATTTTAACATTTAATTCAAGATAAATTGATTTGAAAGTTATTTTTAAAATTGAAAACGTCTATTAGTACTGTACATTATAATATTGTTTATACAGTGACGATGAGATGCATCAGCCCAAGTCTTAAAAAACAACAGTTTAACGAGATAAAATACTTTCTTGGTAAATTTTATTCTTGGCTTGTTAATCGCCTCACTCTACAAAAAATTTCGAATGTACAGTCAATTATTGTGCTCCAGTTGTGCAGTATTAGACTTCCCGCTTCGCTCCAACGGACGCACAAGCTATCTCCCTCTCAGTGCATGGTAGCAAGCAATCCACCCCACCTAACTCCACACCGCAACAGTGGCCAACAGACTTAAAATCGTAGTAACAAGCATAAGTTGATGGCACAAGAGCTGAATTTCTGGCACATATGAGCACAAACGGAGCACTAAAGAATGGTACGAGAAAATTTGGATTTCAAAAATGTGGCGGGCCAACTTAAACATCAAGCTGGCCTGCCACATTAAAATCGTTGCCACGGGCATAATTTAATGGCACTAAAGCTGAGTTTTGGACACATATGGAGCACAAACGGAGTACTAACGAATGGCACAAGAAAATTTGGGTTTTGAAAATGTGGTGGGACAACTTGAACATAAAGCTGGCCCACGACATTAAAACTATTGCCGTGGGCGTAATTTTATAGCACAAAAGCTGAACTTTGGACACATATTAATACAAATAGAGCCGAAAGAACTGGCGTAATCAAAATCAAGATAATACATTTTGAAAATGATAATACATGTTGAAATAAAGTTGGCCTGCCACATTAAAATCGTTATAATTTGTGTAATTTAATAGCACACCGCTGAGATTTGGAAACATATGAGCACAGACGTAGCACAAAGGACTGTATGAATTTCAATTTACTGGGAGAAAGTGGCGGGCCAACTTGATGTACGTGATTAACTTGACACCTTGGTCCACGTGCTAATAGTTATGGGAAAAAGCTACTTACTAGAATTAACGTTACGACTCAGTCGTACTTACTTTTCCATATGCAGGTTGGGGAGGAAAGTATTGGCACATTTAGTAACACTAAATATTAACTATTTTAACTACCAAACGCTCCAAATTAAACTTAAAATAACAACAAAATAATAACTTTTCCTACAAACCCTCAAATTATTCATTAAAAAAAATAATGTCCTTAAAATGACCAACATTGTGTGCAATACATTTTTGTATGCGCTCCTCGAAAGACATGACTTTGCGCAATGTTTCTTGTTGAATTTCTTTAACTTCCACTACATTTATTTCTTGAAGTTCCTGAATTGTTCTTGGTCGATTCACGCAAACATGAGTCTCTAACATGAGCCGCAAGATATTCCTTTAGGTATGGCTATTTAGAAAATGAATATAGAGTTTAAACAAAGTCCATCAAATTGTTTTGACTGTATGCCCAGAAAAAGACAAACAAAGAAACATGGGTGCATACAGAAATGGTAGGGGCCACTTTTTTTGTTTTGGTGGCATATACATGATAATATTCCTTCTGCTCACCAGGTAAAAAAAATGACTAAAATATTTACTTTCTCTTTTTTGAAAAGTAAAAAGAAAATTATAAGTAGGCTAGTCCGACATTATAATGTACCTTTGATAAGTGAAGTAAATTTACATAATTTGTCAGCGCATTAAAACTCATTTAATAGCACCAGTGGTTTCCCATTATAAGACGTCCGGTCAGTCTCACCACAAGGGGGGTGGGGTGGATATTGATAACATAGTACAAGGCCCGGGACTTCCAGGGGCCCGGGCCCAAGATACAGATTCATAAGTTAAAGAAATGTATAATATGAAAAAAATACAAAATAGAATATAAATGACAATCAATAAAATGCTTATTCGTATTAAGTAACAGTGCATACTCAGCCCACAAGCTGGAGTTCCTTAAGGAAGAACTCACTGGCGTTTGTCACAATTACTTGTATATCGTTGATTCGGTCAATTCTTGTCCTTCCTTTCAAAGAGTGTGGAAGTTTCACGGCTTAAAGTTTCTAGTTTTGTACTGAGACTAAATTTAGCACACAAAGAGAGTCGGCCAGTAAATCAAGTTCAATTTAAATACTTCATAATGTGCATAGCATTTCTATGTTCAGTTAAGTTACATTTGATTTTTGTACATTGTTTTTATTTTGTGAAAATGACAAAAAGGTTTAAAAAAATTCAATCATTGGCTTTGAAAACTAGAGTGGGGAGGAGGGTATTCCCCTTATGGAAAGAACTTGTCCCCCCCTCAACCCCAACTGGAGTCGCCTCATCCCTCCACCTCAATTAAACTTACACCTCTTTAGATTTATTTCATTCTCCTCTGATATTATCTAATCTGAAGTTGAAAATGGCCTTGTATTAAACTCCTAGAGACATATAAGTCTCAAAAATTTGTTGGAAGAAGAACCTAAATAGTTTCTAGAGAGATCCACTAATAAAAATTGCAACAAGGAGAATTATTCAAAATAGCTTGTGAGGGAAAGCAATTTTTCAAAATTTGTAGGGAGAGGCCCGCCTTAAATAGCTTCAAGAGACTTTTGATTTTCAAAGCTTCTTCATGCCAGCAGACTCTAAATAACTTACAGTCACCCAATTTTCCAAAATTTTACCGGGGAAGACCCCCATAAATATCTTCCATACAAGTTATCTAATTCTAGGCGAGGGCCATACTAAATAGTTGCTAGGGATGCTTAGATTTCTAAATATTTCTGGAGGATCAGCTGCTCTAATTAGCTTCTAGATTATAAAATAATCTAGTAAAAAAAAATTGTACAGGGGAGGACCACACAAAGAGCTTCTAGAGGTATTAAAATTTCCAAAAGAGAACACTTCAAGTGGCTTGTAGTTGCATCCAAGTTTCAAAATTTAATGTAGTAGGAATGAGACAAGTCGAATTGTTTAAGTTGTGCACCCGCAATTACTGTGGAGGTAATCGTAAGGAAACCACCAAGGTAAAATTACACACCCTTAATACACTCCGATAGGATTCGAATATCCACCTCTCTGTCAGCCACCAAAACCAGACAAGACTAGACTAATACCTTTGTATACGTGACCATTAGGTTCAGGTTGACACCAATATAATGCTAGTATTTAATACTGATCATAGAAGTTATTTGTTGGGAACAAAGATTTAAAATCAATTAAGGTTCTTCGAGCTACTAATTAAAAAAAAAACTATAGTGTATCCGCTCTTTGCAATAGAAAGAGCAATGAAGTTGCTCTTTGACTAGTTCTAGGAATACATTTGACTTATTTCTAGTTTAAGACTATTTTATGCAGACATCATTGTTTTTTAGTGCTCTATTAGATAAGTAAGTAAGATAATGAACATTAACTCCCAAATTAGCAATCAAAGTCCTCTCGAGGAGCTATGAAGGGATGGTGGGGGAGGTTACTACTGTAGGGGTAATAAAGTGACTGGGTTATGATGATCCCCGCAATAATCGTGCTCTCTCCAGTCCTTGAAATGGAGGTAAACCCAAGCTACAATATTAGATGGTTGTGAGTTGCTCTTTTAATACAATTTCATGTCGAGTATTTAACAGGAATTTTCTAATCACCTAGTTATGCTATCAAGCTACGTACTATTCACTGTTAAGTTAGCCTAGGACAGCGACCATTAACACCCAATACTAACACCAGCATACCTAATGTCTGGGTAACAGGACAAACACATTCATAAATATATGGGATTAGTGTCATTCTCATATATATATATATATATATATATATGACTTTATCTGACAGCTATAAGTTAATATGTTCACGTCAAATCCTGTAAACTACAGCTATCAATTATATTATTATCAATACCCATAAAACCTGCTTCGGTGGCCGCATGATCTAACACGATCCTCTCGCAGTAGAATAAACTGCCTATGATGGGGAGATCGAGGTTCGAATATGGGTCGGGTGTACTGAGGGTGGTTCTTGACTCTCCTTCCACGCAAATGCGTGTACACTTCCTTTAATTATAGCCTTTCTAATCCCACAGACCTTTAGCGTAATTAATACCTAAGTGTATAAGCCAAACGGGTATTATTATTATTATTATTAGCACCGCCTCTTACTACCCGTTCAGTTTATACGCACTTACGCTAATGTGTAATGGTAGGGTGATTGTGAGATGAAATTGAGGACCTACAATTTAACGTGGGATCTGAGCTACGGTGGAGGCCTGGCACTCCACACATTCACAAGTTGTGATTAATACACGTCTTGTCAGAGGTAAAGGAAGGGTTTGGCAATCGGATGGATCTGTGCCGGAACCGAGGATTGAACCCTGGACCACTAGCACAGAAGTCCAACCCCTTACTCCTAGACCGCCAGCTCACCTAATGGGTAGTAAGACATGGTGCTAAAGAAAACCTATAAAAATTACTACCTCTGGTAAGATTTGGTCTATATTTTCCGTGAAAAAGATGTTTATACTTTATAAAAGTCCCTTCCTATGAAAATTGACCGTACAAACTAACTTAACCTAGAACATCAACCCTAAATACCCAACACTATACCCATGATTTGTAATAGTTGAGTACCAGAACGAACACATACCCAGGGATATAGTCATGGAATTTAATACTTCTATAGAATATATTCCCAACCTGGAGTCCGCGAAACAAATCCAGATGTTTAAGCTATTATTTATTTGTATTTTAATATCATATAATAAATATTCACTATTCACAATTTGATTAAACATCTGTTTTTTCAATTACTGTCTAACTAAATAAGTTCTTTCTTTTATTAATATTAAATTGGTTACGTACTGTAAATAGGATACTATAAATGTGTGTGTAGGTGTTTAATTTAACCTCGTATAGCGGGGGAGGTTAGGGGGCTGCAGCTGTGGTGAGCTATCATTGGATTCAGAGGGTCTGCGATATGAAAAAGTTCGGGAATGACTGTTTAAGAGCGTTTTCACAAATATTCCACCATGGAAACAGGTTTTAGTGAGAACTAAACATAATTTTGTTATTAAATGATAACATTTATTTGGTCTTCTTATGTTATATATTTAGGTGTGCACCAGAACTGAACGCCCCCAACGAACCCTCAAACACCTCAAATCAGTGGACGTAGCATCCTCTAGAAACACACCTTGCTCTAAGGTAGAGCCCTTTGAACCATTAATTACGCTACACCCCATGAAAGGGGGTAGTCTAAGCGTGTAGAGGAATAGACCTAAACAAATAACCAGCTTGCAAGGGAGGAGACCACACCTTCCCTTTGGAGTATAGGAGAGAAAGTTCTTCAAAATGAAAACTTGAGGTTTTTTTAGAAGGAATGTATTTATAGTTTTACCAACATGAACAGTTTATTTATAATATTAAATAATAACATAATTTTAAAAGTTAAAAGTGGTCTTACTCTATAAATTAATATAAGAGCATTATAAAATCTTATTTAGTTTTTTTAATCAGCCCCAGCAAGTTAACACAAGATATATTGATTGACAACTTGGTTTATAAGTTTAAGCTACGGATAGCTTAGAGCCAATGTAACCACAAAATCGTGAAGAAAGGATGAAAAGAAACAACCAATATATTATAATTGGAAAACCTTCTTATAGGACACTCAGCTCAAATTTTCGAACTATGACCTCTCCACCAATGGTTAACAAATGTAGTGTGAACCTTACACACTGGACCATTCAGTTATCGCTATGGATTCGACTTTACTATAAATCATTTGACTTAACGAATTCAAAGCATCTCTGGAACGCAGCTTGAACTTGACTGTGACTTTTATTTATTTATTTTCTTTTAGCACAACGTCTTACTACCTGTTCAGGTTGTACGCATATGTACTAATTACGCTAATGAGTTAGGGATGAGGAAAGCTGAATTTATAGGAAGTGTACCCACATTTGTGTGGCGGGAGAGTGGGAAACTATTTTGGGGAAAACATCCCCAGTGTACCCGACCGGGAATCAAGCCCAATCTCCCTGGCATCGGCCGTCTAGTCTAACACGAGAGTGACTCCCTAGACCATGTAGCCACCGAAGTAGGTGGTTGTAACTTTTAAAAGTCAGGTTGTTACATTTTGACTTAAACTGGTTTTTATTTACAACATTTCTTACTCCCCGTTTGGACTAACAACATGTAATCATACTAATGATGTAGGGATTATAAAGCTGAAATCTAGTTGAAAAGTGCCTGTATTTGCCTGAAGAGAGATTGAGAAAACTACCCTCAGTACAGCCGGTTGTGATTTGAACGCTGACCTCCCCATCACAGGCCAGATCCCTGTCCCAAACCTTATGTTGCAATCCCTGCGCCGAGTGTCCCTCTCCTAATCCCAACCCCTTCATCTCTACTAATTAAACCGAGCCATTGTTCTGTCCAAGGCACGAGCCAACAACCCCCTCAGCCCCTCAAGAGCACCGCCTGAAACCTGCCAAGATTTACATGTCAAAGTCGACATCAAAGACTCCCCCCCACGAAATGTTCCAAGTCTCAGCCTCGCGGGAAGTCTAACCCAGCAGGGGAAGAGGAATTGGCAATGACTGCGCTGACACGTACACTGGAGATTCTCTGGAGGTTTCCTCGGTAGAGTTTTCAAGCTCCGGTACCTAAGTGAAGAGGGATTCCAAACAACCTTCAACGTGTAGTAGGATGTTACAATGGAGTGTGACGTTTTTAATATCGTTTCTGTGGAGAACTCGGGGTTTAATTAAAATAAAACACCTTCAGTTGAAAAACATCCCTACAATGCAATTCATTAATCTTTTCTTGGGTTTTTAAAGTAACATTTTTTTTAATAGCATTCATGATTAAAAAAAACACGTTATTGCACTCTAAGCTTGAGATAAATGTCTAAAAATAGTCGAAACCACTCCGATCTCATCAGGGATGCGTTGTTTCAACTCCGTGATGGTGTGAAGTTTGTTGACACACTTTATACTTCAATTGTTTCTATATAAAGTAACCGGGTGCTGTTAGATAACGTAGAAGGCCTCCCAATCTCTCGATTTGAATTTTTTAGGAAGTTAATAGACATGTTTAATGAAGATCCATATGTCATGAACAAATTTTATGGCTCAAATGAGGCACAGTTCGAGCTCTCTGGGTATGTTAACGAACATAATATCTTATATTGCAACGACGAGCGCTTTTAAAAACGATTAACTACGTTGGCAATGCCTGTATCTGTAATGTTGCCTTATCATTTCAAGGATGGAAACTCTAATTCTAGTTCTGGTGATATTAAAGCCAAAGAATATTAAGATTCAGAGTTTCTTTGTTTGTTTAAAATTCATACTAATCATATGGTTACAAAATGATGGAGTAGGCCCTACTCGTTAAATAAAATATATGACACCAGCCCAGGTAATTAATGTGATTAATGAAGGTGTAATATAAACATATAATTAATGCAATACATTTAAGCTGTAGGTTGGAATATTGTGATTATAATAAACTCTGGATAAAATTATTATAAAATACCTAAAATTAGACTTCACACGCAATCTGTGATCCATTAATCTGTTAGATTTGTAAGTACTTATTAGTAATTGAGTCAGAGGACATAATGTTGTTTTATCATCCATAGTTGGGTCCAATGCGAAGGACTATGTAAACTAAAGGTGATACAGAGAAGGTGTCTATAATATTCTACTGGCTAGCAAGGGAATTATATAAATCCCGAAAATAATAAAGAAGAATCGTAAATCGTCAATCCCACAGTACATTCTAATGTAGATTAATTATTAAATTTGGGGATATTCCAAGGATTGCTGAACCTATAATGGTACTCGTCCACTGATCCGCATTGTACGCATCGGACATCGGCAATACCGATGGAATTCCACGAGTCAGATTAAAATCTGAAGCGTGCGATGCGTACGATGCGTACGATGCTTAAGATGCCTGCAATGCGGACCAGTGCACGAACTCTCCATCATTCGCATGATTCGCATTCAGAATTCCCAGCGTTATTCTCTCTCTCTCTTGTTTAAAAATGGACAGTACAGTTAACTGTTGGGAACAGTTCAAAGTGATTTATTTCACTGAAATGAGCAGTTCATTTATCTAGTTCAATAATTCGCGAACTACTTTTTATGGATCAATCGTTTGCGAACTACTTATTGTGGTTCATTCATTCCGCGAACTTCTTCTTGTGGTTGAGTCTTTCGCGAACTACTTACTGTGGTTCATTCATTCCGTGAACTACATCTTGTGGTTCAGTCATTACACGAACTACTTCTTGTGGTTCAGTCGTTCGCGACCGAACTACATCTTGCAGTTTAGCCCTCCACCAGTTCGTAAACTATCACGTGTGTGTCAGCTATTATCTCCCCTTCACATCCCTAGTTACATAGCTCTCATGAATCAAATCTAGAACTTTTTTTCTCAAAATAGCTTTAATAAATATAAAATCAAAGAAAAAATTACTTAGATAAAATAAAGAACAATTTTTTAATCGGAAAAATAATACTTTATAGTTAAATTAGATTAGTTACAATGGCACCAGCTTTTAGATTAATGATAGCTTTAAAATGTTTTAGCTCTATTTTAACCGCTACACCTGCCAGTGATGTTATTATAGATATTATGACAATGATGATTTTTATTTGTAAATCTGTATAATCTGAATGTAGTGGATGCATTGCACTAAATAAATCTGATTCGCGCAATGTGGACAAGTGGAAACCTACCCAAAGAGGTATTGGTTCGGAAAGATGATTTTAAAAATGTGCATCTGAACTAGCGTGAGGGGAGGATTATAAATCCATAATAATCACTCTTGGACCATTAATGACCCCAAAACTAGGCTCTAGTCCCACCTTGCCATGTAGTTAGTCTTCCTAACCACGCGGATGCAACCCATCTGTTCACCCTGTCAAATCTCGAGGTAACATTTAATTATCGTTCAACCCCTCTTTCTCTCTCTCTCTCTCTCTGTCAAGGATACTTGTGTAGGATTTGGTAGGTTGAGAAGGGAAGTAATTTCCTCTCTCCCATCGCACGCGTCGCGGCGTCAAAACAGCGTCGAAGAGCGCTTACCACCCTTCCTCCCAGGGGAAAGGGAAGAAACAAGCGGGCGCCATCACTACTCGACAGTGACGTCACTTCCCTTCACGGAGCTGCCAACATCCGGCGCTATACACACCGTTGCATCCCCCTCGTGATAAAAAGGGAGGTAGGGGCTTCATAAGAATATAGTTACGCCATTGTCAGCATGACCACCGATACGAGTAGCTTACAATTACCTATATGATCATACTTTAGATTTTTTTTATTTGGTTAATGGCCAAATAAAGAGTTTTTTGAAAGATCTGTATCCAGTAATTTGAATTTTTTCTCCTCTTTACTCATATTTACTTTGGGAGCTCCAAATATATTTTCCCCCTCATTGGTGGGCACAAAAACTAAGTGTCTAGATCCGAGATGTTCTACATAAGTTTCAACACAGGTGTGGCAAATGAGAAGTGAAATTCGCTACACCATGTAAAAATGGAAAAATTATGTTGTTCAATCGAACATTTAAAACAACGCAAACTGTTTGAACAAGCTTATTAAAAACATACATGTACACTTTGTCTAAACCACTGCAGATGATAAAAATATCTAAAATTGAAAATTTAAGACTTTTAAACGTGAAATTTGACAATGCTTTTGTCAGAATTCAAGATAAAACGAAGTAGTGTTTCATCAATATCTTTATTCAGAAAGCGGAATGCTTTCAATGATATGCAGGAAATATCAAGCTGCAACCAGAACACACCATCAATAAAAAGTATATTTTACAGTGAGAAGCGCTTGTCGTGTAGAGCTCGACTGCTGAGGACGGGGAGATCGAGGTTCGAATCTCGGTCGGGTGAACTGAGGGTGGTTTTTCCTAAATGGTTTTCCACTCTCCCTCCACGCAAATGCGGGTTCACTTCCTCTAATTCAACCTTACCAATTCCTAATCCATTAGAGTAATTAGTACTTAAAGTGTATAACCCGAATGGGTATTAAGACGCGGTGCTAAATATTATTATTATATACAGTGAGAACTGGCAAATTCCAATTTTCCGTGCTTTAATGGCCATTTCACCACTTGTAGCGATTGTCGACAGTGCTGCTCACCCCTAGTATAGATAATCTTGTCTGGGTTTGAAGGGAATGGGGGTGTCAGGGGTTGAATTCCAACCCTGTGTACTGAGATTGTGTTTCCTTAAATGGATTTCCAATCTTCCTCCTTATAAATACTTTTACATTTCCTCTAAATTATACCTTAAATATCCATAAAATAAGCTAATTAGAGGTGGGTAGCCTGCATAGTGGATAAGGCATGGAGGAAAAATCATTTTCTATGTATCTTACTTATTTTTAACCAGAACTTAATCTGGATTAATGTATAATTATATTTATCTAACAGCTGTAAAAAAAAAGTTAGCAGCAATAAAATGATAAGACATTGTGTATGCATATCTTATATATAAAATTCTCGTGTCACAATGTTCGTTCCCGTACTCCTCCGAAACGGCTTGACCGATTCTCATGAAATTTTGTGAGCATATTGAGTAGGTCTGAGAATCGGCCAACATTTATTTTTCATACCCCTTAGTGATAAGGATTGTCCACCCTTAACATTTTTCTATAATTTTTAGACATTTTTTTAATATCTTTATATAATTCTTATACCAGTGTGTAACGGGCAGCGTGGGGGGG
>CABFOW010001422.1:34924-70399 GCA_902141385.1 Timema californicum | reverse complement strand
GTCAAGCTTATATAATTATTATACTACAGTGGTTCACGGGCAACGCCGTGCGGGACTGCTAGTATTGTTATAAGGTTCTCGACAAGGTTATCTAACCTTAGTTTGTGCTACTTATAGTTAAAACCACTCCCATGAAAAAAAATTTTGTGACATATTCGTTCATATTTTCCCATATTAGTAGTTTATTAAAGTTTGAAATAACATTTTCAAAAATTGGCCTTAAATATGATTTACTCGGAGAAATATACATATTATTTGGTTGCTCTGAATCACACTTAATAAAATATTAATTTTGACCAAAATTATTAGAATCATTTTGAAAAAAGTAGCTAATTTATCTTTAATAAAGAAGTAAACAGAAATATTAATCATCTAAAGTACTCCCCAAATATCGATTTTAAAAAGCTCAACATTTCGATAAATTTTTTATCTTCAAAAATAAATTATCATTAAACTAACCTTAGTTGTAGAGCTAAGATTAAAATTATGATTTTTATTCAAAGTAGTAACAAAATTAATCTTTTTTTTTGTAACCCCAGATACAGAGAGACAGAAATAAAATATATTAATAATATTTTTTTTTAGTTTCCGGGAACATAAAAAATATCGATCTCCGTAATAATCTCGGTGCAGACTATTTTCACGATTTCTATGTGATAGAATAAAAACACTTTTTAAAGCTAACAAATATAAATAATATGTTATTTCAAAGTTTTGCTAGGTACAGTTGTGTTGTATACGTAACCAAAATTTCTTTTCTTTATTCATCATTCTTCCTTTCGCTCTACTTCCTCTTTCCTCTTTGTTTTGTCTCTAAGCCCAGATACTGCTGCCGGCTTTTGTCCAAACTTCGTCACATCTTTCTTATATGTTTTTTATTCATATTTGTCCTTTGAGACTTTTTCATGTTTTTTATTTGTTATATTTTCCTTATCTCTTGTCTTCCTTCTCCTACTTGGAGTCATACTTTGTAAGCTTTATCGTGTGTTTTTTTTCCTTCAGAAACTCCCATCCATACTTTTTTTGTTTGTCATGACTTTGTATTCATGCAAGAGTTTTGTCTGGTGCCATTTCCAGGACTGCGGGAATAACTTCTTGGCTTCTAGCGAAGACAAAGCTTTTCTTTTTCTCCCCTAAACTGAGCTTTTTAACATGTGTGAGTGTGCATGAAAACTCTTTGGTACCATTTTTAGAATATAACCATGAACCCCCTCACCCCCACCCCCAACACACATATTCTAAAGTGAGAATTTAAAATAAATACATACATAAAAAATGTAAATGAAATTAGCTGACACAATATATCTTTACTTAGGACCAAAATGTTTAGACGTGTTATTACTAGTGTTTAGGCCTGTCTACGAAAAGTTGATTGTAATATTAACTAATATAACAAAAACAAACCTTCGTTAAAAAGCGCAAGATAGGCTAGGCTTTGTTTGTAAAACAATATATTTCTGTCAGTTATTATTTAAGAGTTTATAAAGTAAACTAAATAAATTCATTTTTAAATCTATTATAAAATTGTATTTAAAAATATCACGTATAATTGGCCATGGTTTAAAACGGGCTTGGGCAGATAAATTCCAAATCTGACCAAGGTATGATCTATTATTATTGTTTAACTTGAGAATTTTAAACTCCTTTCACAACACCTGTGATTATTTAATGTCTGGACGATTGCTGTTCTATGAGGATAAGGAAGCATTGGTAAACATTACCTAAAGTCATTCTCTCAAAATAAAGCTTTTCTCCCAAATGAGAACTAATCATTTATTGTGGACTATTCTGCAACAAATGATTGACTGCATCCATTGCATGGCCCAGGTCCATGGTTAATTCGTGCCATATTAGCAGTTTGGCATTAAATGATGGTCAAATTATTCAATATTATCCTAAATAAACAAGTTTTTGTTTAGCGTTTAACATCAAATATTTACTGCTGCAAACTTTATCTTTCTTGCTCAGGTCAGACATATCTCGCATGATTGCTAGAAGTTGATGTAGAAGCTTCCTCTAGTTAAGCACCTTTTACTTTCTGCCATGCAGTATCAGTACATCTTGGAGAGCCAAATTTTTACAATCTAAACATCAGGGAGTATGATAGTCGTGTTTCACGCCAGTCTTCTGTGAAGATCATCAATGAAAGATTTTCACAGCTTCTTAGGCTCTACCGATGGACCAAATACACAAATGAAGGCAAAGATCTGCCTGAAAGGATATAGCATTTTCAATAAATCAGCTTCTTTCGGCCAATGTATTCTCTCACACACTATCATTCCCAAGATTCCTTTTAATTTGAGTAGTCATTGATTTGTCTGAGTTATGTGAATGTAAGCTTAAGTTAAATAAGCATGGTGAACGCCACTTGCGTAATTTGTATTGTACAAAGAAACGCTTTTTTATTTACCTATACAAATATGAAGCAACAAAAAAAATGAAAAAAGGTAACAGCATTATAATTATCTGCAAATCCTCTTTTGGATTTGATATTGACATTTCTATTCTAGTCTCTCCTTGCTTTTGAAGTGCAAATAACATGTCCACAAATTAAAATGATTAAATAAGCTACGTTTTAATTTTCTATTTTTTTAAAATCAGTTTTCAAGTTTGAGAGTTTTGCGCACTTCTTATGTGGTTCCTCTAAAATGTCACCAAATTTGAACTTTATAGCTAATTAAGAAGCACTAAAAATTCTCTGGTCATCTATATACATACATACATAAACTCCATTCATGGTAGGAATTACTCTCTGAAAGGTCTTTTTTCCTACCAATATCCTACTATATATTAGAGTTCTCGTAGGGAAAAGGGCCTTTCAGAAAACATTTCCTACGCTGAACAGACTTTACATACACACATACATACATACATACATACATACATACATACATACATACATACATACATACATACATACATACATACATACATACATACATACATACATACATACATACATACATACATACATACATACACTATTAAACTTTTATTAATATACAAGGTGTACCAATAAAATAAATGCGCATTTTATTAGCATATATTTTAACCATTAAAAAGGACAAAGGCCATCATGTTGATGTGCTGGCTATAATAAAGTTACAAATGTTCAAAATGATCACCATTCGCATCAATGCATTGCTGATAATGTGCTCTGTATTGTTACTAGAGGAATAATAGCTCAGGCATTTCCAATTGCGTGTTTCATGTCCTGCAGTGTTATTGGTTTGGTTTTGTTCTTTAGAGTAGGTTCCCCCGAATTTAAAAGTCCAGTGATGATAAGGAAGGAGATTGAGGTGGATGTTCCACACTTCCTCTTTGTCCTATCCATTTCCCAGGGAAGTCACACCGGGAAAATTTATCTCATCGATGTGGCAATGTTGTGGTGCACCATCCTGATGCAATTGGCACTTTTCCTCCAAAAACAGGTCATAAGAGGAGGCAAAACATTTGCTTGTAACATTGTTAAATAGGTGAGACCTGTGATAGTCGTTTCAAAGAAAAATGGCACCATCATTCCTCTGGAAGAGAGGCCGCACCACAGCGATGTCTTTGGTAGATTAGTTGCTTGTTGTTCAATTGCGTGTGGATTTTCGGCGGCCTAGTACTGTACATGCGGTTATGTAGATTAACAATGCCATTAAATTTAAAAGTAACTTAATCAAACCAAACCATTAAACCTTGAAAATCTTCCCTTTAGTCTTGCACGTGCAAAAACCACTCACAAAATAGAAGTCGCTATTTGGATCGTACTCATCTATTGCATGGAGAAGACTTGTAATGTACGGCTTTCACTTCACACTCTGCAAAATGCTATGAACATTGCATTTACAAACACCACTCTCACGAGAATATCGCCTCACAGATTTACTCCTATTTGGGGCTCGTGTTAGTGTTTGTAACACTGCCACAGCATTTTCATTTCCCGTTGACGTTCTCAGTCTTCCGTACTGTACCTTGCTCACATTTTGTACAGTTCCATCGGCCTCAAACTTGTAGCGCCATCTTGCAATTATTGCTGGCTATGTTAATGGCAGTGTTTCAAATTCCCTTCAACTTCTTGAACTTCAGTGACATTTTTAGTTTTCCAATAAGATTTAATAATCCACTTACGTTGCTCATACGATAAACGTGGCCCCACCATTTTCGTTTACAATGTTGTCATACCATCTAGTGGAGTGAACCACTACTAACCTACTGAAGGCACAGGTAAATCGCTGCCGTCTAACATTATCGATATCATTTTATTTTATTTCCATTTTTATGTTTGATACTAATATTCAAATTGTGTATACATTTTATTGGGATAATCTGTAGATATTCGAACAGAATATAAACATGTTTCGAACGTATTTGAGTTTTAAAAAAAATTAATTAATTTTGGATGTAATTGCATATGTTGATATTTCTAGTTTTAGGGCATATCCATTTTTAGGGAATATAAGCTAATGCCACTTTTGAAGCATTTACTAAGATATATTTGTTGTTATCAAGCAAAATTAATTACTATGGAGATGTTTTTGTAATATCTAGCTAAATAAAGTTTTTGTATCTGATATATTGCCCAAACAAATTAGATAATAATTGAAATAGTTATTTAAGACTAGTATGAAGTACCCGGATTTGGCCAGGAGAAATAGTTTAGAAAAAAAATTATAACTTAAATCAAATCAATTTTTTAATGGGTAGTTAAAATGGCTAAAAATTTCGGAAAGTACAAAAGTAATTAAAAGACTAAAAAGATTAAAACGTTCATTAATGGTAAAAAGAGTATAATTTTGGCGTGAAAAGTGCTAAAGATGAAAAAATTGTAAAAAGTAAGTATAAACATTTTTTACCACTTTTAAATCCTTCTTTTTAGCCCGTTTACAGTTAATAAACTCTTTGACCTTTTCAAACTTTCCAATTTGTTTGCTCTTTTGCACTTTTTGTCCTGCACATTTAACCTTTTTAATCCCTTTCCTCCCTTTTTCTCTTTTGTCACTTTTACCTTTTTTTTGATCATTTTTTACTTATAGCTCATTTTTCTACACATTTGACCCTTTTAATCCATTTTACACTTTTCACCCTTTTTATCTACCCTTTTTCTCTGAATTTAAAAAAACAATTGTTAGATTTACTTTTTATCCTTGTTATACTTTACACTTTTTATATGAATACCTGGTTTTCCCTGGATACAAATAATAATGTAAAAAGTTCAAAAAGAACAAGAAAGGGTAGAAATTAATCTGATCAAAAATATTTTTAAAAGATGTAAAGCAAAATGGGAAAAAGAATAAAAAGAATAGTTAGAGAAAAGTTAGAAAAAAGGCTAAAAAGTAAATTTAATAAAAATATAAATGGTATAAAGGTTAAAAAGGGCAAAAACAGCACACAGAAATATAGGTGTTTTTTTTTTGTAATAGTTGTATCAAATTTATCTATTCCATTCACCGGGCTTAAATTCGGATATTCGACATGTTCAGACGTCATTCACCTTTCTGGGATTTACTATTGACTTACATGTCAAACTTATATTTAATACTACACCAAAAAATGTAATTAGTATTAGTTTTAGGAATCTTGTGGGGACCTATCCTTCCCCATACTGCTTCTTAATTTTGAAATTTAAGGATTTCAGCTTAATATTTGTTAAGTGTAGTTCTTATATCCACCCGACATAATTCAATATTCCACCACATTGAAAAGTAATTTGCTATTTTAGATTTGGAAACTATGAAAACCACAATTTATGCATTCTTAATAGTAAATATTTAAAATAATGTATTTTGTTATTGGAGTAACCCCGCCACATTTATGGTAAATTGATATTTTCTGCCACACCTAAAAGAGGTAGGCCTATATTCTAATATCCCCCTCCCTTGTTTTTTTAAGTTTCAATCAAAGAATTAACATTTTCAACCCTTTATATTTATTTGGAGTACTCTTTTTACCTGTCTGCCAAATTTCAGTTTTCTACCACACTAGGAAGTAGTTGTTTACTGTTAGTTTTTGAAAATTTGAGCCCCTCCCTACTTATTCTCTCCACTTCCCTCTTATGGATTTCAAATTTTAAGATTGATTGGTTTATCTGGAATTCTTTCTCTTTCTGTCTGCCAAATTTTAATTTTACATCTCACCTAAAAAGTTTTTTTTTAATTATAAGCCCCCCCTTCTCATGGAGCCCCATTTTAAAATTTGACACTTCTAGATTTTTCTGGTTTCTACCAAAAGAGTTTAAGTTTCCAGGCCCAGAGGTTGTGGAAATACGCCTATGAGTAAGTGAGTCATACAATTTTTACCCTCTCAATCCTTTTAGACAATGAACTTTGAAAAACCCTGAAAAATATCTCACTCTATAACAGAAAGCAACCTTCATTTTAAATTTCAAGGCTCAATGTATCTTGGCTCGAACAATATTTAAGTTAATTTTGAAAAATTTAAAACTCCTATTTTATTCCTTAAATGTCAAATTTCGCAAAACTCCGTCTTATCTATTGTCTAGGGCCTAAAAGGGACTTTCTTGCCAAATTTCAAGTTTTTAAGTCCAGGGGTTGGGGATATACGATGATGAATGGGCGAGTGGGTTTTGGCTTTTATGGGTTTTTCCCTCTACATTTTATGTGTATATCAAGGCAGTTTTAGCTAATGTAGGATAGATTTATTTGAAAACTTTTTAAAAGATATGATTAGACACTATTTAAAATTGTAGAGCATTTGCTGGGATTTTGAAATGTAAATTTCACTTTATTTTAGGGAATAACAATCCAAACCTTTCTTATAAGCGTAATTAAAATTATTTATATGGTATTTTGGCAGGGCTAGCCCATTAGTTATTTCTAAGGCAAGCAAGTCTTGATGCAATTTTACTAGCAATCGTCTCCAATTCAGTATCGAACTCGACATATTAAGCCAATAAACTCACATTAATTCATTACTTTATGGTGTGAGGCTGGTCATATGAATATTATGGGCAAGGGAACAGTTTACTAATACAATCCTGTAAAATCCTGTTTGTCCTTGTAACAACGCATGAGCCAACCCCCCACCCCTGAATTTTAATAAATTATTTTGAATCTTAGATTTTCAAATACTTGATATATTTTTTAAACGACTTTTGTTAATGTTTTGTAAATGTTTCAAATTAAATAAGCTTTGCAGACTATTAGGTATATTTAGCTTTTTTTAAACTAAATAATAGTTTTAGTTAATTTCTTTCACCACATATCCCATTCTGTCCATACACATACTATAGATTAATAACACTAATAAGATAGGAATAAAAAGGTTGAATTAAGAGAAAATGTAGCCAAATTTACTAATGAAACGCCTTACACAATGAGAACACAAACGTGTGTTTCAAACTAAATATTTATTTTAAAAATTACTTTAGCAATCTAGTATTTAATTTAGTTGTTTTTTTTAGCACCGCGTCTAACTATCTGTTTGAGTTATACGCTTATGTACTAATTACGATAGGTTTTAGAGATTAGGAAGGTTATATTGAGAGGAAGTGTATCCACGTTTGCGTGGAGAGAGATCGTAAAACCATTTAGGGAAAAACCAATGTCATTACAAATGACTGAGATTAGATCCTAAATCTCCCCATCATCGGCAGTCGAGTCTAACACGAGAGTAACGCGTTAGAACACGCGACCACCGAAGTGGGTTGTAATATAGGTTTCTATAGTATGATTAATGCAAGTATATTATAATATACTCTAGCCATGTAACCATTATATAACTGTGATAGTGGCCCTCAGACAAAAGCGTCAGTCTCCTCGAGTCTTGTTTACAGGGTGTCAGGGTGGTATGGAGTTTGACCCTCATACCGGTGTACAAAAGAGTGTGTGTTTTTCTCTCCAAAAATAGTTTACACCTATTTATTCACATAAACGAGGGTAAAATTACTCTCAATTATACTTCTATGTGCCCCTTCTCCATCAGTGCGGATATGTTGATAGCCAGGACGAAGTGTAGAATGTGGATCACGGATAAAAGGGCGTCTCGGGGACCTGTAAATCTCTTAATCTGTTAATCTCTCTGGCCATTCGGTCACGTGGACGTCAGTTGAGGCCTTCTTATCCTAACCATCTAAATAAGGTGGTTCGTTAAAATTGCGGTAACAATAACCCGACTTGGATACCGTCCCGTGTCCCGGATATCCGGTCTCATCTCTGTGGTCCGTTTTCTCCCCTTCTCCGTGAATTCTTTATTATCTGGGCTTCCTTTTGGTTTCCAACGGAGCGTATATTCTCCAACATCTCTTTATCATATTTTAATAATTTATTCTTTTTTATTTCTCTTCAATGTTTTTAAATGGTATCTCACACTGGTGAATACGTGAACAATGACGTTTGTCTTATTTAGTCTAGTTTGCTAGTGACTGAGAAGGCCAAGGCTCGAATCCTGCCTGGGTTTAAAAAGGTTTTTTCTTACTGTCTTAAATAGTTTAACAATTTTCCTCCCTGCAAGTGAGAGTAAAGTTTCTAAAATTTTTACCTTACTACCTCCTACTCCATAAGTGTAAATAGGCGGATATCTCGGATGAAGGATACGTAGTTATTTAAAGGTCTCTGTCTCCCATCGCTATGAATGACTGGTCAGAGAGCCTGTTTAAAATTCCGGAAGATAATAATGCATAAAATAAATTAAGATATCTCTTAAGGTTCTCCTCGTTACGAGTATAATAACAAAGTACACTTCATAACATAGGACTTCCAGATTATAAATCAAAATAGTGAGAAAACAAGGTAAAACTTAAAAATGTTATTTTTTAAAAATGCATCGTTTCCACAGATGATAAAAACACGTAGGTGTGGTCTGCTGCCCCCCTCCTCTACCAGGGATCTGCATCCCACCACCCGTCTGGGATATCTGCATGGTTCCTCTAATGAGGATAGGTGTAAGGTAGAACTTGAGAGGAAATGTACCAGCATTTATTTTGAAGGAGGGTGAGGAAACAATTTGGGAAATTTCAACATCAATACACCCAGCTAGGACTAGAACCCTCAACCTTCCTGTCACTCAGCAAGCCAAAACCAAACCAGGCTGACTTCTTTGCGTATCCTTTAGTTGTGGATAATCCTTGTTGTGTTGAATGTATTTAAGAACTATCTCCAAATCTCCGCCACCATGGCTGGTTTTGCAAGAGCGGAAGATGGACATTTCCGACACAACTGGTTGGAACCGGATTATCTCACAGAGGCTGTTCCGCACTCTTGACCACGTCCGAGTCTAGCGCGTATGTGGGGAGTGGGTGGAGGGGGCTGAGAGTTCTTCTCCAGGAAGCGGGTGTTAAATCACTGAGCTTAACAAACGCTGACCGCGAGAATGCGGTCCATTTAGACTGGTCCTAGAACTGTGTGTGTGTTTTGCCTATATACGTAGGGGCAACAGCTAACCCTAGTAGAGAGAGAGAGAGCTGTGTGTATTCCAGAGGGTTTCGCCCCGGGGCTCCGGGCAGTTTGTCAGGGCTGATGGCTCCTTGGTGGGCCGTTAGGGCAAGCCGCGCACTCAAACACACCCTCCTCCCCCCTACACAGTAACGCCACAAACAAAAGAGGTTCGTTAGTGTAGCGACGAGGGTAGATGGAGTTACAGGAGACCTCGCAGAGATTGAAGAGGGAAAGAAACAGGGAGGGAGTCTATAGTGCTCCAGCTGCTTCCAAAAAATGCGCAATTCTATAACAATACTTTTATATTGTCTTTATTTTGATTGAAATATCAAACGATAGGCTTATAGACATTTATGATTACGTCAGCACGTGACTCACGAGCTAGCGTCATTGAGCGATATCAGGGGAAATATGAATGATTCGGAGTTTACTATGAGCTATATAATAAGGAACCCTTGTGCTAAAAAATATGCTCTAAAAACAACAGCTTTGAGAAACCCTTGGGAAGTTCCACAACTAGAATAAATATTATGTATTGGTGTTTATTGCCGCATTGATACTTGAAGTTCATTTGATTAGACTACGTATTAAATGCTTAGTCTCAGGGTGAAGAACTAAGAATAATGTTTAGAAAAGTTGCACCAATATTAGCGTGGAGAGGAGATGAGAAAACAACAGCGATAAACCACTTGAATATACCCATCCTTTAATACACCCAGCTGCTATTTGAACCAAATATTAAAGATATAAAAACTAAGAAAACCATAATTAAGGTGTAATAATAATTTTTTTAATTAAATTATTGCTAAGCTCTCCCTGGTAGGAACGTTTAAAAAGGCATAAATCTCATCTGGTTAGGTTTTTTAGGGATTGATTATACGGAGTTTGAATACAGGCAGGAATACTAAAAATCTTCCCTAAATACTTTTTTCCACAATCCCTCCGATTAAGTGCGGGTATATTTACTTAAAGTTCTGCCAATCTCTTCTCTAACCCTAATATTAGGCAATATATTAGTATAGCCCGTACGTGAATACGTGCAGCAGGGGCATTATTTCCCATCGCGTCTTTCTGCCCGATCTGGTTATACGCATGTATATTAATTACTATAGTGTTTTAGGGTTAATGAAAGTATAAAAAGAGGATATGTAACTTAATCTGTACGAAAATATATTGCGAAACCATTATGGAAAACCCCATTCACTACGGCCGGCTGAGATTCAAACCTTGACCTCTCTATCAACAGCATACCAGACTAGATTCACTTTATATCAAAACCGTATGCTGACCGGTGCAGGTGTGACAAACATTTTAAATAACAATTTCAACGTTGAGATTGTAAAGCACATGTCAGTGGAGACGTAATCACCGCAGTACAATGAGAGGCGGGATGCTAGTGAGATCGGAGGAAAGAGGGATTGACGACAAAGGTCACAGTGGAAACGTCGCCTGGCGCCTACGGCGGATATGCCGGATATTTATATCACTTAGTAGAGGCGTCGCCGAGGAATACGACGCCGGCGATGGCGCTCGGCTTGCGTCATCACACCCGCGAGTACAGGCCAGGGAAACAGCTCACCATGAGGCCGTTAATTAAACTAAGGGGTCAGTGCATAAGGGATCTGCGAGGAGAATAAATAAAACCACCCACACCGCTATCATGATCGTAAACAAGGCTCTGTTGTTTATAAACTGGCTCGCTCAATTAAACAGTCTGGGAAATGGGAGCGTTCCATTTGTATGAAAGGCTTTCACTTTAAACGACTGTAGATTTTTTCCTTCTGCCATGTATCTTACTACCTATCCGTGTTATTCGCAGATTTACACTAGTGGGATATGGATGAGTACGTTATAATTGATCTAGTATACCCAAATTTGCGTGGAGGGAGAATTGTAAACAATTTAGGAAAAGCCCCCCTCACAACACTTGACCTGGATTAGAGCCTTGAACTTTTATCACCAGACAAGTTTAGAGCTACTCCTTAATTCACTTTCCCACTGAGCTTAGCTTAGTGATCAGGAAGGTTGAATTCTCAGTGGAGAGTTTTGGAGTTTATTCCAGGTACAGGGATCTAAAATATATCACCATTTTGGTAAGAGATATTCCCATTCACATTTACTATTATCGGTGATCATTTTATGAGCTTAATCACGAAGTTCCCAAAATAATAAATTGACCTACTGACACCAATACTTTTTTACTATCATTGCGTGATGTGGCGTGCAAGTGACACAAGGGACACCGAATAACTTTATTTTAATTACAGGCGCCGTATGATAAATATAATACCGCATTTCACACACTTCTGTGATGCGGGGTGTATAGCCTTCAAGTGTAAGGACATGCAAAACCAAATCTTGCTTCTCTTTTACCTAAGACACTTAGCTTTTTTTTTTACTGATACCAAGGTAAGGTTTTCACGCCTTTGAGATACGTTCGCTTAGGCATTCCCAAACTGGGAATCTCCAGTCTTGGTCTGGGGCATCGTGGTTATAAGGAGAACCTAAAACTTATAATGCAAATTGAAATGGAACATGCAAATTTTAATACGTGTACGCGTACATATTTTAAAGAATGGAATAATTGATACAAGAAAACAGACTTTTTCTTGTGAAAGCACTCCTTCATATGAGTTCCGGATTCTCGTACTCTTTGAAAACTTGAAGTGACATCGTCTGAAAATGGATTGAACCATGTTCAAGAGATCACTTTTTTTTCGAATGCCACCAAATCAAATGTAGGCAATTTTCAAAAAAAATTATTGGGTACAGGGGCGTTGCACGGAAAATCTTACATGTGAAACGGCGCGTGGTCTCAAAATGTTTGGGAACCCCTGCGTTTGCGTGTTAGTCTATTAGTTGATCATTTGGTTGTTGAGTCATCCCATATGTGATAGTTTATTTTCTCTATCTTCTTCTTTTCGAATTCAAATATAATTATGACAAACTAGTTGAATAATTCTGACTATTTATATAATTAGATTTGATTAAATTATACTTTATGCGTATAACCCGAACGGGTAGTAAGACGTGATGATGATGATAATAATAATAATAATAATGATTATTATTATTATTACTATAGTTTAAAAACTAAATGTTAGGCTCCTTTTGGCTTACTTTAAGCATTTACATGTTCATTGAAAGCTTGGAACATTTGAATGGTTTTAATTTTTTACTTTGTTGATATTTTATACGAGAAAAAAACAAGATTCTTTAAAGTGCTAGTCTATTATATTCTACTAGTTTTAACCTTTAAGCCCTTCTACGTCCCCCCGATCTTACAAAATCTATCCTTTATTGGTAAACACATGGAAGGTTAGGATTAGTTAGGTTTGGCTAGCCTGTAATTAATAACACATACACATTATGATGTTTAATTAAACCGAGTGTTTTACTATGTTTATGTTTTTTTCGTGTATTTAGAAGGAATTACTATAATTTAATTATCCAAGATGTTAGCCATTAAATCCCATTTACACCCTCTTAGGCTCAAAATAACATCTAGATCTTACCCTACCTGTTTCTGTATAGCAGGAAACTACAAGATATTTGTGGATAAATTTCAGTGGGTTCATCGACCTGGATGGGGAAAAATTATAAATCTTTATTTTCTTCTCTAAACCACTATCTAAAGTCAAGAACCTGTCATTTTTAAAATAAAATTGAATTTTAGCTTGCCTATTTTAAATGTATTCTCTTGTTACATAAAATGCGCTTAAAAAAGAAATATATGTATATAAATATGTTTGATCACAGATATGTTATTTTCATATTTTGATAATTACATTGAATACAATAGTCACCACTGTAATCCTGTGTATTTATGCATTTAAAATAATTATTCTAAGGAGTCCATAGCTTCCCCCAGAATGTATAAAGGGCCCATAACACAAAAAAGGGACAGTGCTCCTAGCTCTATAGGCACACACAGTCTGTCACGGAGTTAATAGAACAACCCGTATCAGTATCAGAAGGCTCTTGGATGTTATTCTCCCAATGCACAAGATCGCAGTTGAAGAGGAGAGGTTGGAGTTCTAGTCCCGACCGGATACACTGATTGCGGTGGAACGTTATTACTCACAGTGATATTTTACATTCTATCCACACGCTGATGCGGGTGTAGATACAGCCATTGATAATCCTGGTTATAGTTTGTGTTGTTTATTTTGTTCTTACATTTTAACAGAATTACATTGAATGTTTTATCTGTGGTCCCGTCTACCCATGTCACATTTCGTCCAAGCATGCGGGCGGGCTACCACCGCTTGTTTGTATATGGGGTGGTTTCAAGTGCGAGGGTGAGGGGGGGAACTTCCTTTCTTATTTAGGGATAACACTTCAATGTGTTTGAATTATAATTTATTCCTGCAAGTAGGGGGGAAGGGGAGGAGAGTAACAATGTTATATCGTCTACCACTCCCTCTTGGTAACATTCGCTAGCCTTGCTCACACCCCCACTCTTCAATTCATTCCACTCTTATCCTTTTTATTATTGGATCTAGTGCTCCCTTCCCCTTTCCCCCTCTTCTCAACCACTACTAGCCCACTACTCCATATTTTATCCTACAGCTGAAGAAGTCAACTTTAATTTTCAGAACATTGCAAAAGGGGGCTATGTCGATGTGTTTACTATTACTTCCTTGTCAAAAAAAAACAGTGTTATTTTAATGATTTTATTTTTTTGCAAAATTGAATTTGAGGTATGATAATTATAATAATAATATTTAGCACCACGTCTTACTACCCGTTTGGGTTATACGCTTTAAGTACTAATTACTCTAGTGGATTAGGACTTGGGGAGGTTGAATTAGAGGAAGTGAACCCGCATTTGCGTGGAGGGAGAGTTGAAAACAATTGAGGAAAAACCACCCCCAGTTCACCTGACTGAGATTCGAACCTCGATCTCCCCGTCCTCAGCAGTCGAGCTCAACACGACAAGCGCGTCAGCCAACTACGCCACCGAGGCGGGTAATTATAGGTATGAAATGATTCAATAATTTGTCGATTTGTGCTTATTCTTTATCATAAAACTAAAATTAATAATATGGCACCGATTAGAGAAATTAGCGATCTGATTAATGAAATAATGTTTCATATTGTATAAGTATCAGGGTAATCAGAGTATTCTCGACACCTGCTAGCCCTAGGAAGTGTTGAGGGAAGAAGGTTATATTAAATCCGATAAATAATACAATTAATTGGATTTTTAATAATTTTGGATTAAGTTATAATCCCGTAATAATTGGATGGATCCACCAATAATGGCGAATATAGCTCCTATTGATAATGCATGATGAAAATGTGCTACTAAATAGTAAGAATTGTGAAGTACGGTATTTACAGATGAATTAGTTAATATAACTCCCGTAAATCCTTTAATAGCGAGTAGGAAAATAAACCCTATTGCTCATAGGCAAGGAGCAATACATGTTAATCGTAACATAAATATTTGTAAATCAACAAAATACTTGAACTATTACCTCTTAAAGAACATGCTTCTAGGTAACTTCAATTTCCTCCATCACTCTGCTTATGCAACACAAATATTATTTACAACAGCACTTGTCCGTGTTATCTTCGTATTCACAGTAATAGGTATAGAGATGACGTAAATTTAATTTAGTGGAAATGTATTTTCATTTTAGTGTAGAAACAAAAAAGGGTTAACTATTTAGTAAAAACAACCAAACTATACCCAGCTATGATTCAAACCCGATCTCCCCACTACCACTAAACCGGTTTATTTAAAGAGTAACACTTTAGCCCTTGCTACCACCAACGTGGGCTATGTTAGAGCTATAAGCGATTCAAAACATGTAAAATAATATTGTTCATCCATCTATTTCCCCGTGGATAAACCTAGCTCTCAGTCTCAACGATTATTTTCTCAATAAGAATAAACTTGCTCTGTGTTCTCATAATAGTGTTTGAATAATGTACCAGGTCAATAAAATACTATGTGTATTTGTGTTAACGCTATCATTTATTCAGGTAGGTATGCAGGGAAATTTAAAAAAAAGGCAATTTTACTCAAGTTTTTATAGCAAATTTTTTTTCGGCAAAATAAATAAAATATTGTTTCAATACAAACATAAAGTTTAATTTTATTCACATGGTGATATCAACGGTTGTTGAATATCTGTCATGAGCGTACCGACATTAGATAACAAACTTTTTAAATGAAGAGAAAAAATTGTCATTAAAATCCAGGACACCCTTGACAGATATTCAACAACTGTTGAGGTCACCATGTGAAAAGAATTGAACTCTGTGTGTGTACTGAAGCAATATTTTACTTCTTTTGAGCAAGAAGGTGTTTTGTTACAAACAAAATAAACCTTTCTCGTGTCCCCTGTATCCTCACTTTAATTTTTTTTTTAAACCTTCGCTTAAGTATTTAGGGGGAGCTCTAAGAGCGTATATAAAGCGTGTTATTTTTACTTTAATGTAATTTATCCAAAGCCTTGGACCATTTGACAATCGGTGCTGGTAACTTAAAACCCAAGAAACCTAAAAGGTTTAGGCATAATACTTCTCCAAGGAAACCTGAACCTCCACACCTCCCTTGTATTCTTACAACTAAAATATAGTCCTATACATAATGAGTCTTATGGCTTAAGCACCTTAATCACCAGTTCAGATGAATTAAAAACTAAGAAATTATAAATATGTGCTAAACGTCTAAACCAAGAAATATATACATTGAAAACTTAGAATATTTACTTAGTCAAATCTCCGGGTGTGCTCTTTGGAGACATTTAAAAAAATCCTTTATTGGAAACCTAGCGTCTTAAATCGCGTTATCACATGTTTTGGATACCCCAAAACTAAATAACATAACAATTTGAAACTCGGCACATGTACAGTACTTAAGGAGAATTGCGGATGTGCTCTTTGGAGATTTAAAACTTTGCATTTATTGTAAGCTTGAAGATCTAAGCTGCGTGACCATTGGTGTGGATATCTACAAAACTAATATACCTAGAGAGCTGAAACTTGACGTACCAACTTTTGGAAAACCAAAGTTTTGCTATGAGGTTTTTGTTTTAAACCTGTTCATAAGTATCAATCCTTAAGACTTGAATCATGTGAATAACAATTAGTGCTGTTATTAAAGTATACAATTATTGCACACCATCGGTTTATGCTGTTGGATATATTAGCTTTTTTTTTGTCAAAATGTATAATCAAATTTAAATCTAGAGAAATTTCACAAGACTGCTAACTATACCCGAGCAACGCTGGGAACTCGTAGCTGGTTTAAAATAATGTTGTAAACTGGTTCAAAACTGATAAATGTATCTAGTTTAGAAAAAGCATTTCTTTAAAGTGAATAGTTAATAGGCCCAAGGGCGCACACACGAGGGGGGTCTAGTGGGTCCAGACCCTCCCCTGGCTAACATGAAGTAGCCTATAAAGAAAATCATACTAATATTATAAAGAGGAAAGATTTGATTTTTTGTTTGTTTGAAATGAATAGGCTCCGAAACTACTGGACCGATTTAAAAAATTCTTTCACCGTTGGCAAGCTACACTATTCCCGAGTGACATAGGCTATGTTTCATTTTCAATAAAATTAGGGATGCTTACTAAAACTTGAATAATCTAACCCAAGGTGTAAAAAAATAAACAAAAAACTTCCTTCAATCGCGTGCGCTGCGAAAACTATTAGTGATAGAACAAAATGATGTATTACAATTTTTCAGGACACATCACTATCTATAAAAAATGTCGCGACAGCATGTCTCTATCTTTTATAGTTACGTCACAATAAGCGTCCTTTTATTTAAAAAAAATTATTAAAATACCACCGCTAGAAAAAGCTCTTTATTCGTACCTAGGTATTGATCGTTATCAAAATAAATAGAACATTATTTAAGACTACTTCAATACCTTCATATCACCTTTTAAATGATTCGATTTGGATATTCCATTCAAAAGATATCACGAGTTTAAATAATAGAAAAAACTCCGCTCGGCTAGCTAGCGGTCGTGCTCGGAATTATAATGTTGATAATGTTTTGTCGATTGATAATAATTTGTTTTTTAAATTACTAAACCCATACAAAAAGTTATTTTCAGACTAGACTCATTTGTTTATGTTGTACATTTAGTTAATAAGTAAATAAGTGATTTAAATAGTTTTGTTTTTAATTTTCAATTTTTTTTTAAATAGGTTATAGTTGTAGGTTGTATTTGTAGGTAGCTAACAAACGTTAAGCTAATGATTTAGTGTAAAGGCATTATTTGGTCATTTTAAAATGCCCAAAAGATCAAGATCTCAACTTTCTAGAAATAGTTCCCAGGTTAGGGCATCAAAAATACGTCGAAATGGAGAATCTTCGTCAGAAACTAAAAATCGTCTATCAAATCAGAGAGAATATGCGTCGCAATCGCGTGCCAGTGAGTCGAGTATCGAGCGTTCACAACGTCTCGCTGAACAAAATATGAGAACCACTCAAATACGCGCGCGAGAGTCCAGTCTTGAGCGTTCGCAGCGGCTTACTGAACAAAATTTAAGAACCTCTCAAGTGCACGCGCGAGAGTCGAGTACTGAGCGTTTTCAGCGGCTTGAAGAGCAAAATGCAAGAAATATACAAGCTCGCCATAGGGAATCAAGCTCTGAGCGTTCCCAACGCCTTCAAGATCAGAGAGAGCGACAACAGACGTCCAGAGCTAGAGCTCGCAATCAAGTTTTAGCTCATAGTAATAGATCGGCTTTTAGATACGATCCACAGATTGATTATGCTCAACAGTCTTCCGTCCAAATCGGCGACATGACAAAGATCTGCCCTAAGTGTTCTGCCAAAAAATGGGCCGATGAAGCTAATGGCATGTGCTGTGCTTCTGGAAAAGTTAGTCTCCCCAATATTAAAGAACCGCCACAGCCAATGAAAAATCTTTTGACAAATAATCATTCGCTATCTAGACATTTTTTAACCAACATCCGTAAGTACAATAGCCTTTTTCAAATGACTTCGTTTGGCGCCAAAGAAATAAGAGAAGGAAATTTTATGCCAACTTTTAAAGTAGAGGGACAGGTTTATCATCTTATTGGTAGCCTTTTACCACCACAAGGCCAAAATCCACAATACTTGCAGATATATTTCATTTCAGACGCAGATCAGCTATCGTTGAGGTCAAACATAGCTCCAACGCTAAAAATCGATTTAATTAACGAACTACAGACCACACTGAATAGCCACAATGTATATATACAAAGTTTTAAACAAAACTTAGAACGTACCTCTTCGGATAATTTAAAGTTAATAATCCATTCTGACCGCCCGCCGCAGACAGCACACCCGGGTAGATACAATGCTCCAGCTGTAAACGAGGTAGCCGTTCTCTTGGTTGACGAAGAAAAAGGCCCCAGAGATATAGTGCTGCACGGAAGAGACGGCCAATTGAAAAGGGTCTCTGAGTTACACCGATCGTATGATCCACTACAGTATCCCTTAATGTTCGTTAAAGGAGAAGACGGGTATTATTTAACTATTCCACAGCAAGATACAGCGACAAACAAAACTGTGACGTGCATGCAATTTTATGCATTTAAGTTGATGTTTAGAGCTGACTGTTTTAATCCATTACATTATTACAGGGACCTATTTAGTCAATTTATTGTAGATATGATGGCAAAAATGATATCGGAAAGATTGAATTACATATGTCGTAATCAACAGAGATTAAGGGCTGAAGAATACATTCATCTCAGAGACGCTTTAAATCAAGACGGAAATTTTGACCCATCAAATATCGGTCAACGCGTAATCTTGCCATCTTCATTCACAGGTTCTCCACGTTATCTGCATGAAAAAACCCAAGACGCGATGACTTATGTCCGAAACTATGGGAGACCAGATCTGTTTGTCACTTTTACGTGCAACCCCGAATGGCCTGAAATTAAAGCGGAACTACTACCTGGTCAGCGTTCTTTCGATCGTCATGACATAATTTCAAGGGTATTTCATTTAAAGATGAAGAAATTAATAAAATTATTCAATAAAGATGAAATATTCGGCAAAGTGAAATGTTTCATGGCAAGTGTGGAGTGGCAGAAGCGAGGTTTACCACACTGTCATATGCTGTTTTGGCTAGAAACAAAAATTCAACCAGACGAAATTGATAGTCTGATAGTTGCGGAACTGCCCAACCAACAAAACGATCCGATACTGTTCGATATCGTAACTAAAAATATGGTGCACGGACCATGTGGAGAGCATAACTTAACAGCACCATGTATGAAAAACGGAATTTGCACAAAAAAATACCCACGACGCTTGGTCAACGAAACTCAGACCGGAGAGGATGGATATCCAGTTTATCGTCGTCGTGACACCGCAAATGGAGGACAGAGTGCTTCGCTATATATCAGAGGCAGTAATTTTACTATAGATAATAGCTGGATTGTCCCTTATTCTCCACTTTTGTGCAGGACGTTTAACGCTCACATAAATGTAGAGTACTGCCACTCAGTTCAAGCCATCAAATACATTTGTAAATACATAAATAAAGGATCGGACCAAGCTACATTTGGCGTCAGAAACCCAAATGATGAAGTGGAAAACTACGTGAATGGCCGTTACATCAGTACATCTGAAGCTGCTTGGCGAATATTCGAATTCCCGATCCACGAGCGCCATCCTACAGTCTTACAGTTAGCTGTCCACTTAGAAAATGGGCAAAGGGTGTATTTCACCGCAGAAACGGCTGAACAAGTGGCCCGAAATCCACGCAAAACAACTTTGCTTGCTTTCTTTGAGCTCTGTAATGAAGATGAATTCGCAAAGACACTGCTATACCACGAAGTCCCGCAATATTTCACATGGGCCAATAATAAGTTTACAAGAAGGAAGCGTGGTGAGAACGTAGTTGGCCATCCAGGAATAAAAAAAGATGCTGCTTTAGGAAGAGTCTATGGTGTTCATCCTTCTCAATCTGAGTGTTTTTATCTTAGGATGTTGCTGCATCACGTACGCGGTCCAACTTCATTCCAGCACTTGAAAACTGTGGACGGAGTTCTCAAAGAGACCTATCAAGCTGCTTGCCGTGCTAGAGGTTTGCTAGAAAACGATGACCATTGGGAAAATACTCTAAGAGAAGCATCGCTTTTGCAATGTCCAATACAACTAAGAGAGTTGTTTGTGGTCATACTTTTATTTTGTCAGCCATCGGAGCCATTCAAATTGTGGGACAGTTTCAAAGATGATTTGTGTGAAGATGTTAGACACAGAATCAGACAGGAAAATCAAGACTTCGCGTTACCATACAATGAGAATATTTATAACGAAGGTTTGATACAAATAGAAAATAGATTGTTGCAATTAAATGACAAAAGTCTAAGTGATTTTGGATTACCTTCTTCAGTTCGTACAGAAAACAATGTTGCAGATACAATGGCACATCACTACGATACAAATGATTTGACCGCTTTCGTCAATGAAAACCTACCAAAATTAGTCCCAGATCAAAAACATGCTTTTGAGACTATAGTCGACAGCGTGAATAATGACAAACGAAAAATATTTTTCTTGGATGCGCCAGGGGGAACAGGAAAGACGTTTCTTGCTAATTTGATACTTGCTAAGGTCAGAGAATCAGGGAAGATAGCAATAGCAGTTGCTTCCTCCGGAATTGCTGCAACTCTCTTGAGAGGTGGCAAAACTGCTCATTCTACTTTTAAACTTCCGCTATCTGTAAATCTTGAGCAACAATCTACATGTTCTATCCGCAAAAACGGGCCTCTAGGTAAATTACTACAAGACACCTCATTAGTTATGTGGGACGAATGCACGATGAGCCATAGAGCACATATAGAGGCCGTGAACAGAACCTTAAAAGACCTCAGGAACTCCTCTGCAGTCATGGGCGGGATTACTTTTGTATTTGCTGGAGATTTCCGACAGACTCTCCCCGTTATTAACAGAGGTACGCGAGCAGATATCATCAAAGCATGCTTGAAATCGTCTCCCTTATGGACTTCGATTGAAACATTAAAATTAAGGACGAATATGAGAGCTCATCTTCATGGAAGTGACAGTGATTTCCCACAACAACTGCTAAAACTTGGGGAAGGAATTTTCCCTGCTCCAAATTTAAGCGGATATAGTGACATTATTCTGGATGAGTATCTAGGCCAAATACTCCATGATTTGGAAAATTTAATAGATGCAGTATACCCTGATATCGAGAATTTGCACGAAAAGGACTTTCATTGGTTGTGCTCTAGGGCAATAGTATCAGTAAAGAATGATACTGTCAACGAAATAAACAATCTTATCGTTCAAAAAATCAGCGGTCAGATAAAAAAATACAAGTCGATAGACACTGTAACTAATATTGAAGATACAGTTCATTATCCACAGGAATTTTTGAATTCCTTGAACCCTTCTGGATTACCACCACACGAACTGACGTTAAAAATTGGAATTCCAATCATGCTTTTGAGAAATTTAAGCCCTCCAAGCATGTGCAATGGGACGAGGTTGCTTATTAAGGAGTTAAAGGAAAATTTAATTGTAGCGACTATTATGACCGGTCCAGCAGCTGGTCAACTAGCTCATATACCGAGGATACCGATGATCCCAAGTGATTTGCCAATCCCATTTAAACGGCTTCAATTTCCGGTAAAAACATCTTTCGCATTAACAATTAACAAGTCCCAAGGTCAAACCTTCGAATTAGTTGGGATCGATCTGCGAAATAAATGTTTTACTCATGGTCAATTATACGTTGGCCTATCGCGGGTTGGAGCCCCTGAAAATCAATTTATTTTGCTGCCACAAAATAAAACCACATCAAATATTGTTTACAGGGAGGCTCTTACTCAATAAATTAAATGGCTTTTGTTTTGCGGTTATGACCTTTTAACAATTAGTATAAGTATAAATAAAAAAAATATTGAAAAATGACAAAAAAAAGTGAAAAATAATATATATAAAAAAATAAAAATAAAAAATAAAAAACAATGTAAATACAAAAAAAAAGTTTAAGAAAATATATTCACAAAAAAAAATTTATATCTTAGTTTTTTGTTTTCAATAAATGTTATTTTTTTAGAAACTCACTGTAAAACATTGTGTATTTTCTTTTATTATATTATTATGCCCGTGCGAAGCCGGGTTGGGCTGCTAGTATTAAATAAAAGGCAATGATTTATCAATGTTAAATCACCTTAAACCAGCGGTTGAAAAAAAACATTGTGCCAATACAGTATGTGTATATATATTACCTCATTAAGTAATATGTTCAAAGAATGAGTCTTGTACGAATAATGGATTGGATTGACAATTGACCTGTAAATTTTTTACTTTGGACCTCCCTTAATAATAATTTCTGTGTGCGGCCCTGAATAGGCCTACAACTCACGATGTTTGATGGTACCGATCATGGCAAGGCCGAGGGTTAGAATACTGGCTGTACTTAAGTTTTTTTTAACATATAGCGTATAATCCGAACGGGTAGTAAGACGCGATGCTAAGTATTTTCCCAATTATTTCCTAATGTCCCTCCAATCTCCAATAAAATTCGAGTATATGCTCTTTAAACTTTCCTCCTTCATTCCCTACTAGTATGATTACAAAATATATGTATATCCTGGACAGGTAGTAAGAGGCGTTGAGGATAGAAAAAACAAGGCTCACAAGTTCACTCAAACCTGCACTGGACAAAATTACAAATGAAGTTATTCTTACTTAATACCGCTCAATGCTGCTTGTGCGGTTATTTCGCGGACAAGGCCGCTCAGGAATAAAAGTGCATTTTTAGAGTGCGTGCCTCGCTTCGTAACTGGCGATTATTAAATTCTCTTTTTATTAGAAGGGCCCTTTGTTTGTTACAAGAAATAGCCACCATATAAATATAGGTCCTTGATAAAAGTAAAAAAAACTGTGTCGTGACAATTCATTACTTTTGAAATCTTTTATTGTCAACATTTTGTCTGAACTAGTTTATAACTATATATTTACAGACATGAAACGAGGGTTTAACGGGTATAGAACTGAGGTGGCATGGTTTATTTTATTGTTGATAACGGGTAGTACAATTCATAAAACTAATAATATTTATGGAAATAATGTTTTATAATATTATGTGTCTGTGAATTCTTATTGAATTACTTATTAATAATTATTGACTTTAAAATTAAGCTAACCTAGAACAACAACACTTTAAACCCAACCCAAGCCAAACATATACCCAAATATCTGTCTGACAGCTTAGCTAAGTGAGTAGTACGTTGTGCTACAAAATTGAAGTGTTCCTGGTTTGATTACCGGAACAGCCGAAAGGTTATTATTCATAAAATTTACGCTTCCTACTTAGCAGTAATGAATTAATTGCCAGTGGACCTGGTGTTGTGTAGGTTTAAGAGTGGTGATTTTAGGTCGTTTGATATAATCAATCATGCAACAAAAAAAGTTAAATATCCCCAGCATAAAAATTAAAAAGCATTAATACATACTAATATAGACTTGCAAGCTAACATAAACTAAAACAGCAAAGCTAAACACCCAACAGTAAACACTGAAAACTATCACCAGAAATAATATCTGAGTAACAGTTTAAGCACATAATCATGTAGGGGCTGACCCTAATAATTCAGAAAGATGGTAAGCGTACCTTGATTGTTTCGGCATTTAAGATAGGACCATAATCTAGCAATTTAAATTAAGACTGCCAAATGTTCAGGCTAGCTGGAGTGTACAGTAATATTTGAGATATTCCTTAAGTTATATCCCTTACAGCTCAGATACGTTAAATTACCATTTTAAATTAAATCATGGTGTTTCTAGATGATTATTTTTTAAATTATGACTGTCAGAAACTTTAATTGAATAATCTAAGAGCCAGAATCCATGACGGGATATCTTGGTTACTAAAGCCTAGGAAGTTACTAAAGTGTGCAAACAACCGGGGCATAATCCCAAGACCGCGCCAGCCTACGAAAGTTTATGAAGGGGTTTCTAAGACGTTCACCAGGACAGGAATAAAGTTTACGGCCAGTTTTATCGTCAAGGCGAATGGTTGAGTCCGCGATAAAATGTTACTGAGTGGATTCATCTTTTGTGAGCCTCCCTTGCCCCTCTCCACTTTCCCTAATACATATACACCCCTTTCCCCATAAAACAACCCCCTTTTCCTCTACCTACCACTCATACAACAAAATATCGCCCTAACATAGAGCTTGTGTACATTCAATAGACGAAATACTTTTAGATGACGATTCCTACTCTTTGAACCCACGTCGTATTTGACCAGTATATATCTCTGGCTGTGACGTCATTTGAACAACTGCACATCCTCAAACTTATTACAAGTAAAATAGCATTCCCAGCCAATGATCTTATGTCAGATTTGACAATTAATATTTTATCTTTAGTTGGGACGTAATTTGAACAACTGCTCATATATAAACTTATTACTAATATATAACGCATTCTTAACTATAATACGAGCATATATATACATATTAAATGTTTACCAACTAAGTAGGACTCCTCTAGACCTGTAGTCGGCCCATCTATCCACTCAGCCAAGGGGGCGAGCAAAAGAAGCCCTACACCCTATTAGAGGGCTGACCTCCAGAGAAACCAGACCGAGGAGGCGAGTGGTAATCAGGTTACAGGAAGCCGTGCTGGGAAGAGGGGATTCAAACCCTCCCCTTGTCGGTCAATCTGAGACTCTCCACAGAGAGAAAGAGAGTTGTACAGTTCCAACAACGATGGCCAGTGAGCCAATCACACGATGATTTTCCTCTTGCACCGCTTTCTACCACTCATCCGGACTATCCACATATTCAAACTATTATTTATTTATTTGAGATGTTTAACTGGCACTTTCTGAACCGACTGATTATATCAGCATACGACAATTTCTATGAGAAAGAGAGAAAGGGCCTTCCAATCTTTCCGGGAAAGTTATTTTCACATATCCTCCAGGGTTCTTTTACATGCCACAATCGACATGGGATAGGCGGCTTTGCTTCCCCTCCGAGGGAAGTTGTGCTACGGATTTTTATCGCTCAAAGAAAATCACTCAGCCTCGGGTGGGTTTGAACCCACAAATATCGGGTCCCAAGTCAACCACGTTACCCAAATACCACCGATGTTTATCATATTCTAAACTAATGTGGTAGAAAAGGGAAGGGTAAGATTTAGAGAAGATTTACGCTGATTTTCTTGGATGAAGAGTGGAGAAAAAACCTAGGAAAATCACCCTCAGTATATCCTTTCAAGATTCGAAGCACAAACTTTCCATCAACGTAAAACCAGAGAAGATGAATTATACACCTTTGTCCGCGAGCCCACCAATGTGGTTGAAACGCTATATTGATCTCTAATGAGAGTATGTATACACCCAGGAAAAGTAATAAGTGTTACATTTATGTTCCCTTTCGAGCGTTTGACACACCTACATCAGTAGCAGCACTTAAGTAAGACCTCTTGATCGTAGTGGGTCCCAAACCACTGCCCTCCTGAGTTAAGCCCCTCAAGGGCGATAGTAGAACCTCACTTAGTAACGCCCTGTTATTTGAGCCTGGTTCATCATGTTCTTCGTGTAAAATTAGGCAAGTAATAATATTACCACTTCACCCTCGGCAAGCGAGGTGAATATCACCGAGTTTTCAAAAATTTCCCAGAGCATTTTTTGGTGTGTTTTGGTGTGTTTCAAACGTATTTTTAGGGAATTTGTCCCCGTGGTTATGTGGTTATAGTGATAAAACTGATGTCTATAGAAATCTAGTTCGATTCTAGGGTAAGCGTACGGAATATTTATATTTGTGTATGAGTTCATCCTGTTATCTGATGTATAGATATCTATCCACTAGCTGTGGGGTATTATAATATGTCCTGCCCTATGTTTAGTTTATTTTTAAGCCATGTATCAGAATAGTTTGTGCGAATCTCACCTTGGTGGCTGCATGGTCTAAAACTCTACTGTGTAAAAATACTAGAGTACCAATGACATCGTGGTTCAATCCCAGTTGGGTTTACTGAGGGCGTTTTTTCCCTAAATTTTTTCCCACTCTCTCCCCGCCAATGCGGGTAAACTTCATTTAAATGAAACCTTCCTCATCTCTAACCAATTAGCGTAGTTATTACATAATCATATTACCCGAATGGGTAGTAAGATGTGGTGTTAAAACAATAATGTGTGTGAAAATGCAAGTTGAATAGTACAAAATACATCCTGGCTACTAAATTATATATTATGGTAAAGTAGAATTAATATACATACACAAATGACCGATTAAAATCAAGTTTTATAGTTATTATTTCTTTAGCACCGCATCTTACTACCCATTCGTTCTGTACGCCTTACCAAATATATTGTTTAAAAATTTATCAACGAGGGTTTTTAAGTAAGAGTCTGAGTTTTGTCTGAGTGCTAGTGTAGTTTTAATGGAATGTAAGTGGCTAGTCCCCTAACTCCTTCTCTGCCCTCATTTATTGGACAGATGAGTGCGTGATTCTCTTAGCAAGCAAATTTTGCTTCTAAAAGTCAACTAACGCTGCACTAGCATTCAAAAATACTCAGCCTAGTTCTTGCACACCACCCTAAGACTTGCATCTTGGAGATCTCGCCCCCCCCCCCCAGCACATTTGTATGTGGTTCCTTTATTCATACGCATTGAAATCCTATCCCAAAATACGGTTAAAACTTTGTTAGTCACTATTTTCCCTCTCTCTTTTTCCACCCCTTCTAATGGTCGGCTAATTTAAAGGTTTATTGTGTCTAGCGATGAATCAACGAAAAACATAACGGACTAAAAGTCCCCCGCTGTTTCTTTTATGGTTTCCTTTTTTCTAGACGAATAAAAAACTAAATTAAAGGTTTGACTTTAAATTGATGAGATTGTTTTTGCCTTGTGAGCCCTTGGCCATCTTGATAGGGGGAAAAGGATATTTTCTAATTGGTGAAGGGGAAGCAATACAATAAATGGGGCGGGTGTCTAGATTTTGAGACCTTATTCGCGTCAGAAAAACTCTAGTTCGAATCCCACTTGGGTTGAGGTTAAACTTTCTTTAAACGTTGAACACCGTTGTTATAAATAGCTGAATTTAATAGTTGGATGGAGAAAGGTATTTTAAAATAATTTCACCCAGATGTATGTGGGAGGAAGTTGGGGAAATCAAATTGTTAAATCACATATGTAAAATCACTCCCCAGGGAACCCGACCGAGATTCTAACCTAAGTCACACAAAGCCCCGTTCAATGTTATCCGGAAGCCACGCCTCACAACCACATGTTTGGGTGCAACTGGGAGGGTGCCCTTACTAGGTTATCAACTTTCCCCTTAAAGATCGCAGACTACGCTTGAATCCAAGCCGAGGCAATTATAATCAGTTGTCCCCGGGTTTATTTTAGTAGAAAACTAGATAATGTCCTTAGAGTCTCCCCCACGCCCCCGTGAGTCCTTAAATTAGTTTTAATGTATGGCTAACCCGAACAAGGAGTTAAATGTATATCCTCATAAGTAAAGGGGGCTGCCTATCGAAGTTCTGAGAGGCATTGCATACGCCCAAAAAATCTAGTGTTATTAAGAATTGGTTTTATATTTAATGTGGGGCTGTAGGGAACGCGAGAAAAGGCCAGTGATTTTTGCAAAAAAAAATTTAGGAAACTAAATGGTTTTCTTACAAACATAGAGTTTAATTTTCTCCACATAATGATATCAACAATAATTGTAGAATATCTGTCATGAGCACAGCGACATTAGATGAGAAATTCTTTACATGAAGAGAAAAAGTAGTCATTAAATTTCAGAACACTCTTGACAGATATTAGAAAAACTGCTGGGGTCACCATGTGAAGAAAATCAAATTCTATGTTTGTTCTAAAGCAATAGTTTATTTATTTTACCAATACAAATTTGCTATAAAAATTGTAAAGACACTGACATTTTCTAGCGTTCCGTACATCCCTATCTTAAAATATGGATCACCCCAAAATTGAGACGAAAAGGTATCAACACGTACCTATAGCAGTGGCTCCCAACTTTTTTCAGCTGATGTCCCCCTTGATAGATCATCAAACTTCCACGCCCCGCCCCCCCTACCGTCCCCTTACTATTTTTGGGGATGATTATAAAAAATCTAAATTTTTTGTTTTCATTTATTTATTTTATATAAAACTCAATGTAATACCGGTAGCAAAGTGGTAGAAAAAAAAAATAAAAACAGTGGGAATGTTGGCATTGTTTTGTTTTCATCAGTTCATGATTATTGGGTTTAATATTTGACAGAACATACTTCAAATCGCTTCCCACTTCAAGTTAACTATGCTATTTAGTTTTGAAGAGAGTCAGAGTGGAAAATAGAAGCGGTGGTATTGCGTATGGTTGCAATGGTAGCTAAGGGAAGGTTGTAGAAGATAATTTGGGGGCGGTGGCGGGGTGAATCTGAGGCTTGCGTGCGAAAAATAAACACGTGCATGCGTACAAGCGTCTTACTTTTTGGCTAGTCACCTAATAGATTAATTACAACCGATAGGCAGTGTTGCCAATACGGCAAAAAGACGAGATCCTACTTACTTTGGAAAAGGGATTGAAATAAAAAAAGTCTTCAATTCTTAGATGATTTCTAACCTTATTAACTAATTGTTCCACGCCCTCCTTGGAAATGCCTCACGCCCCCAAGACTGGGAATCAATACCCGATAGGATTAAAGACTTTAAATTTTCAGTTTTATAGTAATAATAATTGTATAGGCCTACAAATAATTATGTTGGGATGAAATTAGCTAGTTCTTAGGAAGTTTTACGTGAAATTTCCCAGTTATTAAATTAAAGTAAATTATCAGCCACATAAATCTAGCGTCTTTTAATAGTTTAAAACTTCACATTTGGCATTCCCACAAGAAATACAGCTGTATGATGATATTTACCTTTACCTAGGTTACGGCCTTAGTTATTATTTCAAATATAATTTTCAAATTGACGTTGGTGGAGTTAATTAACCTTCCTATCCCACCCCCTGTTCTACAGAGTACGCCACCATTTGACTTAGAACTCTGAGGGGAGTCTTGGACGCGGTAGGGGGTGCCATCCGATTCGTGGCGCCGAATACTCACGAGGGTGTGTGTGAGTGGGGGGAGCATTATCAGTGATGGATAGAGCCAGGGTGTCTTGGAATGTCTCGGGAGGTAGAGGGGAATGTTCTATTGGCAGATGGTGGGTCTCAAACGATGGACACTAGCACTGACCTGGAGGATCCAGTCAGGAGCGGATGGAGGGAGGTATTGTGACTACGGGCAGAGACTTTAAAGCTCATTCGAACAAAAACAGTTCTTCGAAGACTGGAGTTCAATATGAGGGTGTGAATTGTTGTAGTTTGAATTATGTGCATAGTCTCGTGCCTAACTCTCTGACGTTATAATTATTCTTAATGTGTAGTATAACGTGTTTGATTTAGTCGAGGTATTTAGACAAAATTTTGAAACACACCAGTGGTCTCACGAACTAAAAGTTAAACTCATCTAGTCTAATTTGCCCAGTGATGGGAAGGTCGGGACTCGAATCTGGTCTGGTGCACTGATGGTGCTTTTTTCCTAATTTCCCGCTGTTGCCACAGTCAGTTATTCCAATTAGATGCGTATAGACCGGACGAATAGTGTGACGCGATGGGGAAAATATCAATATTTATAAGAAACACCGCGTTTTATTCCCTGTTCATACTATTAGAATATTTACACTAATGGGGTAAGAAAGAATCATCTCTTATTTAAAGGGAGTGTATTGATATTAACATAGATGGAGAATGGGATACTATTTAGGGGAAAAACACCCTCCGTAGGCCTACATCTGAACAGGATTCAAACCCTAACTTCCCAGCCACCGGTGAACCAGGCCATACAATATTATCGCCGGACTGTCTCACGTTTCCAAGGATTTGGGTAACAAATCATATTCATCACACAACTTACAAGCTAGGACGTTACATCTGAAATTAAAAACTCAGCCGTAAGGCTTTGATATTTAATAATTTTGCCAGCACGCCTGGAATCAGATAATAACTTGTGGTTTATCTCTCTAATCATTTAGTTACCACTTTCCATGATGCAGAAGAAATATAGTCTATGTTATTTCTGAAATTATAAGCTTTAGTTAGATGAAAAAAATATGACTTGACGGTTTCATTCATATTGTAATGCTTTTCAATTTTAATTACCTGTAAATTTTGCTTGTAAAAGATGTGATTTGGTAAACATAACAGAAAAATTACCAAAAGGTGTTTTCGGAGTATTTTCCCCTTATTTAAAGGGAACAGTTTTTTTTAGCAGCAAGTCTTATTAACCATTCAGACTATATGCTTATATACTAATTATTCTAATGGTTTGAGGGATTAGGAAGGTTGTATTTCAAGGAAGTATACCTGCATGTGTGTGGAGGAAGAGTGAAAAACAATTTTGGAAAAAAAAAGTCACAGAACACCCAACTGAGATTTGAACCTCAATATCCCCGTCATAGGCTGTTTAGTCTACTGTGAAAGTAGAGTTTTAGACCATGTGACCACCTAAGCGGGTTAAATGAAACTAATGCCCTTGATATATCCCAAGCTTTACAGTTTTCACTTCAGTTTAATTTCTCCTGAGGGAGGTAACACCAGAGTAGTATGGCTGCTCGTTGACCAATAGAACACCAAAATGGTGTTAATTACGCCATCACGCACCCCCTAATACCTCACACACCCCTATTCCCCTTAGTCCCAAGGTGCTAGTCAATAAACCCCTTTTTTATCTTCAATTCTGGGGTCTTTGCCCCCAAATTGTAGACAAGGAGTGCTCGATCTTAATCGCTGAGCAAGATACTGGTTCTTAGCCCAAAAAGTTTCAAGCTTGGGCAGGGGCTGCCTTAGTCCATGCATGGGTAATTTTGGACAATGTGTTTAGATGGGGGTCTGACACTCAGGTTTGGGTCATTTTGGAAGCCACCCTATGTTTGGGACAATTTGGACAATGTGTTCATGGCAACCTTTCGTGATTGAGAAAGAATAAGGCGAACTAGCGTAAGTGTAAGTGTAAGCGTAAGCCTAAGAGTAAGTGTAAAGAAGTTAAGTAACTTTTTTTGTTAATGACCAGGTTTTCTAATAGTTCTGACGAACAACATCAACTTTCAATAGAAAGCTTACAATTGGGAAATATGTAATTGGCCTAGTAGACAAATACAAACCCTGGCGTGTATAAAAATACTAAAATTGTATTAATATTATTAGACAAATAATATTAAGACTAGAACAGTTATTAATATCTATACACTTGGAATGTGAAATCTGCAAGATGGCAGAGCTCAGGTTTGATTCTGTCCATGCACCATCGTCCCATGGACCATCTAATATTTACAAGCCTACACTAGAGTTTTGGACATTTTTTGTTTGCGTATTACAGAAATAATTCCTCTTAAACCCACAAATTGTTGGTTTATAGTGCAAGCTATACATATTCTATTATCTACATTAAAAAAACTTAGTGTGAGTGAATTAAGCTACATGCAAAATAATATGGTGAATGCCATCTAAGTAACCAGCTTTCCCCACAGAGATATTAGTTAATAGTAATAAAATACATACTTTAAAATAAAACCACAAGTAACAGTAAGTTTACTATTTTAAAATGCTAATTACTAATGAAATATATTTTTTCAAATAAATACCCATGTAACTATGAATACCACTACTCTAAGAAACCCCCCTCATGACCCAAACCCACCCATTAAATTTCAGGTAATTATTATTACTAGCACCGCGTCTTACTACCCGTTTGGTTTATACGCACTTGCTATTGTGTAATGGTAGGGTGATTGTGAGATGAAATGGAGGACCTACAGTTTAACGTGGGATTCAAACCATGGTGGAGGTCTGGCTTTCCACATATTCACAAGTTGTGATTAATACAGGTCATTTCAAAGGTGAAGGAAGGGTTTGGCAATCAGATAAATCTGTGCTAGGACTGAGGATTGAACTCCGGAGCCCCAGCACAAAAGTCAGACACCTTACACCTAGAAAGCCAGGTAACCCAATTTCAGGTAATGTTCAACTTGAAATATTAAACATTTAACATAAAATGAATCCTTCTACAATAAAACATTGGTCCGTGTAAGTTGTCTCCGTTCTGTAAATAGCCCCGTGGACAAAGTGTGAGGCTCATCTAATCTGGTTTGCCGATAACGGGTTGGTCGGGCTTAGAAACACGGCTGAGTATATTGAGGCCATTTTTCTCCTAAATTGTTTCCCCACTAATTCTCCACATAAATATCTTCTTCCTTCCTATACCATACTTGTGATTAGATTTCGTAAGGCCTTGACGGGTAGTGTGACGTGGTTAGAGAAAAAAACTACAAAAAATAAATAAATCCTTTATACCAAATACCTATAGACTTTTCAAAAGTTGAATTAAAAAATAATAATACAATATTGAATCCGTCATTGGTGATGGTTTTATCCGATCTGAAATGCTGACTCGGAAATATTGTAGATAAATCAGTTTACTTGATAAACATCAATTTATCCTTTCATCTCCATCAGTGTTTGCTTTGTTTGGTTAATAGTTCTATGGTTTACCGGGGAATATCGACCGATCGACCGTTTGTAAGCTAATCAATTTAAGTCCTGTATCGAGGATGGTAATGGGATTTTTTTTTCTCGGGAGGACATATTTTAGGCTGGAAACTTTACCTGAGCTTTGCGTGGTGCAAGCTTGTAGCTTGGCCAAGGAGTATATATATTATGATGGAAGATTCATCTGAGCTTCTCATGGTGCAATCTCGAGATATGGCCGCGGAGGATGCATACTGAGATGCTACAATCTAAATGGATTATTACTAGAATGAAAACAAAACCTAATCCCTACACAGTAAATCTTGAAGCAGAGCCTATAAGGATATACTAGGTTGTAAACTATACTTGAGTATTATTCCTGCATAGCTCAAAGGAGACTCCAAGAAGATACGTTCTAGGGTGAAAACTGTATCTGAACTTTAGGCCAGTATGGTGCCATTTTGAAGCATAATCTAAGAGGATATATATTATGGTGAAAACTATACCTGAATTTAAACCCAAATGGTGCAGTTTTGAAACAAATTATAGGAGGACATTTACGAGGATGAAAACTATAACTGATTTTTAGGCCTATGTGATATAAGGGAGGATGGGAAACCGTTTGGTAAGAAACACATCAGTACACCAATGGAAACCCAATATCCAAGTTCTCTGCAAACCAGACTAGATGAAACTGGTGCCTTTATTCGCATAAACACCATTGTGGTTAAAAACCCATAAAATAATCCCCAAAAATTGTCTTCTATTGTAACCCTTTTAAAAACAACAATATTTGTTTAAGCAGGACTAGAACTAGATAAATGTTTCTAACCATTTACTTTGAACTTAGAACTAAGATATTTTTATTATTTTTCAATTTATTGTCTTTTTAGCATCAAAAAACCTACAGCTTGGCTTAGTTGGCCTAGCTGATATCGTAATTTACTATTCATGCCAAAGGTCCCGGACTCGATTATTGGCATGGCGGTAATATATTATATAGTTGGTAAGATTAGGGCTCTACCTTCTACAGTGATATATGGATGGCCAGGGTACAGAATGTTGTTTCTGTTCTAATTCTAAGTCCTTAAATCCTGCGCTGACATATTCAGATGGTTCATAATGTTCCCATTTTAATACCCGTAATAATTATTATAATACGCTTTAATCCTATTTAGGCTATGTGGCAACAAACAATACCAGTTTTGTCTTATTTGTTGTTAGTATGTTCAACGCCAACGTTATTAATGACTTATTTTAGAAGGTTGGAATTAGGAGTGTGCCACGGAGAAAATGCATAAGCATTAACGTGGAAAGGTGATAAGAAAATAACAATCATAAATTCAAAAGGGTAAGCCACCATAAATGCATACGACTGGTATTCAAGCCTCGACCTCCTCATGACCAACAATCCAGTACAATAATGACCTTGGCGTGTTAAACTTTAGCGACCACCAGAGTTTTTCTAGATAATAAAATTTCCAACTACGATCATTACTAAACTGTGCAGTGTTCGCTTTGTTTACATAAAATAAAATAATTTAAATATATCTGAATATGCTAGGATCAAAAACCCCTTCCGACCAATAACCCAATATTCCATTCTATTATAGTGTTCTTTGTTGCATTGCAGAGTAAATACTCGAAAAATAAACAGTTATTTTTATGTACTGTACATTGTTTTGTTAGTCATAATCGACAAATGAATAGAATAAATTAGATAATTGCTGTTTAATCATGTTTTACATATCATTTTTAACTCTAATATTTACCATGAATAAAGTAAATTATATTTATTTTACTAATGTTTCATACAATTAAAATAACGATTTTAATGTTTATATTTTACAGTTCGAGACCTAATTCAATATTTATGGTGAGTGAATTTATGTATTTTGAAAGAGAGAGAAAAAGTACTGCCTAGATAATATTGCTGAAAAATATATGGGTGTTCAAACCTGATGACTGAACGGTTCGTGAGCTTATATACAGGTTCTAAAGGGCCTTAGTTCTCTAACAGTCAGCGTTGAAAATATTATAATATATCATTGTGTTCGTTCTGTTAGCAACAAGAATACTTGTTTGGAAAAAATATAAATACAACAATCCGTATTTTACTATCCATCTTGAATAAACGCATTTAATTAAACTGATGGGGTAAGGAGAAGTAAGGTTGTACTTAGAGGAAATGTACCTGGCAATTTCATGGATAAAAAGAGTGGGAAAAGCTTTTAGGGAAAACCATCCTCGGTACACTAGGCTAGGGTTTGAACCATCACCAGCAAGCTATATCAGACGAGCTTGATGGTTATTCCGCGTGCCAACCGGTGCGGGGTATTTATAGAAAAGCTGGTTGGAAACTTGTGGCGTAGTTTCCCACCACTTAAGAACCCACTAACTCCGCACAAGTGTTCCACTTGTTTTTGAACACGTGTTCACCAGATGGTGTTGAGATGGGAAACACTCAAGAGATCATCTTCTGCTAGCAGTCGCTGGCTTGGTTGGTTCATTATTGACATCTGGAACTGGTGGAAATATATATATATATATATATA